>JARYHS010008074.1:355761022-355855483 GCA_031002005.1 Vandiemenella viatica | reverse complement strand
TAGTTGGCAGAGTGTGTTGATATGCCAATTCCCACCTGCAGAGTTCAGATTTGGAGATAGTACCGGGAATTACCCTAATGGCTCTGAGTGTGAAGCAGTTATTAAGGTCACGGGTGTTGTGAGTACTGGCTTGGTGACTAACAGGGAGGTCCAGGTTTTGGGAGTAAACTGTTTGTCTGTGACCATTCATTCTGATGGATAATGAGTTTGAGGTCAGGCAAATGTAGGAACTTGGACAGTGGAGGCAGGTGAGCTGGTAAATGAGATGGGTGATTGTACAAGTGGCATGACCTATTAATGGGTTGTCACCAATAGTCAGGTTGCTATAGGTAGTGGTAGGTGGATGGATACAGCATGTTTTGCAACAGGGTCTCTGACAGGGGAAGGATCCAAATGGTGGTTTAGGAGCATCAGATTGTTGATATTTGTAAGCACCTTAGAATTAATTAAATTCTACTTTTCTTCCCTACAGGCCACAGGCATCCAGAAATTGTTAAATCATTAACCTCGTCACTACAGGGTATGAGAGACAGGATTCATACAGAAGTTGATACTGCAGCCTATCTCGGAACATATAGCGATTTAAATTCAAGAAAGTAATGCGGCATATAATACAAGCTCTAAATAGACCGTTAATAATAGTAAACAACTTGTAAACTCACCTAAATCAGTGAAATCCTCAGTTATTCAACTTGTAAACAATCGATTTTGGTTATGTGACCATATCACTATTTCAACACTTTTTGATGCAGTACATTTACAATGGTAATGAACCGAAAGAAACTAAAATTCACTAAAAATCAATAGTTTCCAGCTGAATAAATAAAGTAAACACTATTTTAAAACTTCGTCAAATGTACTTGCATTTTCAACACACCATAATAACTCATTTACAGTAATTTTTGGAGCTAATAAATAATTTTTATGTAATAATAAAGAATGTATAACATATAAAAGTTTCAAAGTATTCCACATAGTCTAACAAACATTAAATCAGTTTTTAAAGTAATTATGCTGTAAAGGAAAACGTGGCAACTTTCAAAATTAAATTGTGAGCTACTAAGTCCACCTCAGCAAATTAAATCAAATTTAAAATGCGTAAGAAAATTAAAGCAAAATTCTGACGAAAACACTTTCTCAAAATAAACATTTTTCTAATAATAATTGCAATAAAACTGAAAATTAGCCTAATGGCTACACCACCTCTATTTTGGCAAGATTAATACTTCTATAATACACCACCAATAATAGTAAAAGTGACCGTACTTAAAACAGGAGCAATCGTAGAACAAAATGACAAGGGTTTAAACATGATAACTTATACTTCAACAGAAATTTCCAAAACTGTGGAAGCAAAGTGCCAGCGGGGGGGAAAAACCGATGTCTTACAGGAAGTCAGTTGTTATTCCTCAAACACATTTGAATTTTTTTACAATAATCTGAGTAAGTTTAGGACCAGAGTCTGTAAGCACCTTAGAATTTGGGTAAATTCTAGTTTTCTTGGCTATAGAGAATAAGGGAGGGAGTAAGCTTTCCAGTAAACATAAAATCTTTCCGTTAGCAACTACAGTACATGAGAGACACGTTTCATGCAGAAGCCGATACTGCACCCTAACTCAGTAAATAAGCCAATTTAAAAACAGTAAGTCACTCAACACACAATATAAGCTATAAATAAACAATTTATAAATAGTAAATAACCTTTAAACTAACATTAAACAGGGTAATCCATTATTATCCAATTTGTAAACAGTCGATTTTGATTAGGTAATAATTTCACTAATTCTTAACACTTTTCAATGCAGTAAAGTAATTTTATTATAATAATAATCAGAAGGAAAGTTAAATTCACTAAAATTAAATAGTTTCAGTCCATGTAAATAGAGTAAACAAAAGTAATGATGTGGTAAACCAAAACGTGGTTGTTTTCGAAATTAGACTAGACCATTTCTGTAAACAAAACAACTTGTAATAAACGTAATAAAATTCAAAGAAAAATTCAGCTAATTACACTTTATTGATATAAACAACACTTTAATAATTATTAACTAGAAACTAAATTTTTTCCGACATGGCTTCAACGTAGTCTCAACATAGATTGTAGTGAAATAGCAAACTTTGCTGATACACCACCGATGATAATAATAATAGTTACATTTTTGAAATCAGGAGCAAGCACTGTACATGGTTGACACTAATTTAAACATGATAATTTGTAATCCAGAGGGGACATCTAAAAATTGCACAAATTAAGATATATATTGGGGGTTCACCAACTGTTTTTAGGAAATTCATTACCATTGCGCTGACATACTTAAATTATTTACAAGAAGATGCGTTAGTTTGGAATTACAATCATAATACTTTTTATAAACCTTAATGGCCAGGCTTCACACTGGTAAACTTTGAACAATAACGATAATTACATTTTTTCAGACTATTTCTTGTCAAGAGGTAGATCACATCTAGCATGTGGCTGAAAATGTATATAGGGCTGCTCAAACCATCTGGCTGTCTTTTGTTTTCATCTTTATTCTTTGGACTTTCGATTTCCCCTTTTGTTTTCAGCCGCGGAGTAATCATGAGCTAGTGTGTTTTGTCAAGTAGTGTGTTTGTCGGTCGACCAAGCTGACTTCCGGTCAGTTTGAACTTTGAAAAACTACATGTGTGATCGTCCATATTAACCTCTTTCACTAGTGACGAGTGTCAACATTGACTATGGACTCATAAATTTTCTATTAGTGTTAAGTCTGGTACTTCTTCCTCTTCACGACTTGTGATTTTCGGAAATGTTTAGTTCGATTGCCAATTCGACTGTAATTGATATTTTTGAGATGTGACTGTGAAATAAATTCAAAATTTCTCATCAAGTGGACTTACATGCTTTAGTAGTGAGCATAAACCTTTCCTTAGCATTTGGTTTAAATAAGATTTGTGGCTGTTCCTCCTGAAAAAACATATACTTCTTGAGACGACACCACAACCCTGCCTCCTGCAAGGCTGCAAGAAGGGTGCGAAGGTTTTGTAGATGCTCCTGGCGAGTGGCTCCTGTGACAATGATATCATCCAAGTAGTTTGCACATGCAGGGATGTGCCGCAACAGCTGTTCTGAGTATGTTTGGAAGATTGCTGGTGTGGAATCGATGCCAAATGGGAGGCGCTTGTATTTGTAGAGTCCTAAAGGTGTGTTAATGATGACAATGTTTTGAGATTCCTCATCAAATGGGAGCTGCAAATATTCATCTGCAAGGTCAATGTTCGATAAATATTCACCACCCAAAAGTTTAGTGAGAAGATCTTCTTGTCATGGGATTGGATAAGTTTCGATTTGAGACTGGGCATTGATTGTGGCCTTAACGTCTCCACATAAGCGGAGGGTGCCATTGGGTTTCCAGATGATGACTAGTGGTGTAGCTCACACAATGGACTTGATAGGTTCAATTAGCCCAATCTTCTGAAGTCGGTCAAGCTCCTGTTTTACTGCTGCACATAGGGTGATAGAAATGGGTCTAGCATGGAAAAACGAGGTACTACACCTGACCGGAGAGTGATGTGAGCCTCGAAGACTGAGGCGCACCCTAAGTCTGACGTAAAGATGGGTGCAAACTGAGTGCAGAGAGCGTCAAGGTCCTAGAATGGAACCGAGTCTGATATGACCTGGACAGCATCCAAGATTGAAAATGCAAATGTGGTAAATACATCTAAGTGAAAAATACTAGTGGCTGAGCGCTGGTCCATAAGAAAAAAGGTGATTGGTCTAGTAACTTTTTTGTAGGCAGTCGTGATGGAGAACTGAACCCGCAGTGGGATGTCTCTATCCCCATAGGATACGAAACGTTGTGATGGTGGAGACAATGGTGGGGAGCCTAGTTGGGCATAGGTGGCTTGGTTTATCAGTGAGACGGTTGCCCCTGTGCCCACCTAAAAGCACGTATCCTGGTTGGCGATTCTAAGAGTTAAGAATAGTTTCTGTGTGAACGAGTCACCAGTATGAGCTGTGGTCTGTAGTGTGTTGACCGTTTCTTGATGCATGCGGGCTACAGGACAGGGGTGAAGTGCCTGGTTTTGGCAGACTGACTGAAAGTGCCCCTATGTACCACAGCATGTGCAATGTGCCCGGTGGTCGCAACAATCTGCCGCCCATGTGTGCGAAGTGAATCACTGTAGACAAGACGGCAGGGGCCTCTGGACCTGTCGGCGGGGTGGGGTTCGAAGTGCAGACGTCTTAGATACATCGTACAGTGATGGTGTTCTGCTTTGTTGGCATCTGGAGGGCGCTATGTGTGTGCCTCGTACGCAGGAGTTGCATTGTGTCGCTTTGACCGCCGCTAATTGCGGGCGTGCCAGGAGGCACTTGTTTGCAGCCTGAAAAATTTCATAAGAGTGCGCGATGCATAGAAAGCCCTCCATTGATGAGTTATCCAGCTTTAGTGCCACTGTGCACACCTCTGGGTCTCGAGCGAGCTGTACTACGATGTCGCGAATCTGCATATGAGGCCATGCACTCTGCGTTTGTTGCTGAGACCATGTAGATCCATCACCCATGACCGGTATGACTCTCCTGGTTGTTTATGATACTGATGGATCTTCAGGTGGGAGGCCACCACGTGGTATCTTCGAGAATAGTAATTGAAAGAGTGTGCTCAATTATTTGAATGTGAGGGCGACTGGATCCAATAATGGGGCCAATTTCTGAAGGAAGAAGAACATGTCGGGTGATTCCCATGACAGAAACAACGAGCGTTGTAAGGCATCGTCCATAACCTGGAATGCCGTGAAAGTGTTGTTTCAGACGATTCCTTGGCGTCATTAAATGGTGGAAAAGCTGGAGACCGGATGTGTAACTTTTCCGAGGCCTGGACTGATTTAGCCTCCTGCGCTAACAGTTTCTCGACTATTAACTGGAGCGTTTGTTGTAGCACCACTGTTGTTGCTCCAGTAGGCGAGTCACAACGTCCATGATGACTGCTGACAACCTTCTTCCACGTCGCCAATTTGCTTTGTCTGCACGGCAGCTGAAATGTCAACACGGCGGACGGGCAGTCGCCCGGAGATGATCACACGAGAACCAAAGCAAAGTACAAGATGAACTGAAAAAAGTCCAAGGAAGAAACCGAGCGTAGACCAAGATGAGCACTGATCAGAGTCCAACAAGTGATGCACAGAGTCCGAAGGAGTAACCAAATGTAAACCGAGATGTGCACTGGTCAGAGTCCAATATGCAATGCACAGAGTCAAAAGGAGTAACCGAACGTAAACCGAGATGCGTGCTGGTCAGTGTCCAATAGGCGATGCTCAGAGACACGGAAACGAAACTGAGTAGATGTGAACACAGCACTGTCTTGAGTGGGACCACGAGTCACATCTGATTGGCCGTGATGGAAACACTGCTATGTGGTGGCGCTAGTTTGCCAGGTGGTAGCGGCATCAATCAGTTGTCCACATCCATCTCTTCTTCCGGGAATGTGACAGTGTCAGGCCAGGATACCAGATGCTGAAATTCACTTGGACCCACTCCTACACCCAGGCCATATTTTTGGATGTGGATTTTTCCCTCTCAAATAGCTACCTCAACCCTTCTGTCCACATCAAACCCACCAAACTTCAACAGAATCTCCATTTTGACAGTTGCCACCCTTACCATTCCAAATGTTCCTCCCCTACAGTCTTGGCATTCGAGGCAATCACAATTGCTCCAATCAACAGTCTCTCATTGATTATGCAAACAATATTTCACCAGTATTGATAGCTCACAACTACCCTCTGGCTTTAGTGAACAAACAGTTTTCTCAGGCAACATTGCAACCTACCCAGCCCATCAATCATTCCAAACCAGCAAAAACCAACCACAATCCAGTCTTGGTCACACAATACTATCCAGGCCTCGTATCCATTAACAGAATCCTCTGGCAGGGCTATGATTTCCTGCAAATCTGCCCTGAAATGAGATCTATTCTTCCCAAAATCCTCCCTGCCCCTCCTAATCTCATCAAACTTCTACTCCACAAACATAGTCTTCCTCATCCCAATAGTCAGCCGCAAGGCTCTTTTCCATGCAATAGACCCTACTACAAGATGTGCAACATACACCATGCCTCCATCACTTTGACCAACCCTGTCACAGGGGAAATCTTCCCTATCATAGAACATGCCACCTGCAAAACCACCCTATAATTTACCAATTAACATTCAACCACTGCCTGGGTTCATATATAGGTTTGACCACAAATCAACTTTCCATAAGAATAAATGGCCAATGACAGACAGTGTTCACATGGAACCCAAAGCACCCAGTTGCTGACCAAGCCATCACCCATGACTCTAATAATTTCAACTCTTGTTTCACAGTCCATGCTATCTGAGTCCTTCCTAATAGAAGCAGCTCCTCTGAACTCAGAAGGTGATAACTTGGCTACCAGTACAAACTGGGCACAAGGCAACCACCTGGTCTCAACTTTAGATGATACCCAGTCATTATTACTTTTATTTTTACTTATGTTTACCATTTTAATCCTCTCTTTGCCACTATCCCCACTATCTATATTGAACCACCTCTAACCTAAGGTGATATTTACTTCATAGAGTTTTTGGTTAAAAATATATTTATTGTGTTTTTTTTGTAATCTTTTTAGTATATATATATTTATTTTTTCATATTTAGATTTAATTATATTTTGCTCTTCCCTCCAATGAGACATTTGTTTGGATATTTATCTACGCTTGTGTATTATCTCTAAATCCCTGCCACTCTAATTTTCCTCTGTTTGAATTTACCCCCCACCATTTCCCTGGTCAACAGTCGCTGTGTAAGATAGTCTCCCACAGGACCTACCTCCTATAATGTTCTCCTGTTGACAATTTATTTATCGGTTGTATTTTTGTCTTTTCTGTGTGTTCACGCCCTACACGCATCATCTAAAGGTAAGCGATGGCTCATTTTTTTATCATAATTTAGTTCCTTTTTGCTACTTAGCACTTTTGTTTACCTTTTTTAATCCTCTCTTTACCTAAATTGAACCACCACTAACCTATGGCGATGTTTACTGCATAGAGTCATCAATTTAATTTCTTCAATTTAAAAAAAAAAAATCTTTAATATATACACAGACGGAAAAAAAAATCCCAACACCAAGAAAGACTTGTGTTAGATAAACGAAATTTGGTAGGCGTGTTTATACATCTGAAAGATGACATCGATTCAAATTTCGCGCTTCGCGCATAAGTGTGGCGCTAGTAGCGCTACTCAGAGCTTGCAAATCAGGTTTGCTTTAAATACGCGCTGTAAAGTTTGTGAACGTTATTTACCGCTGAGATTTGACATAGTGAGTTGATGTTAGCCAAGAATGCCTTTAAGAAGACGAAGAAGCCATTATCAACAGCTCACCGAGTTTGAACGAGGTCGTGTAATAGGGCTACGAGAAGGTGGATTTTCTTTTCGCGATATTGCAGAAAGACTTGGCCGGAATGTATCCACTGTGCATGATTGTTGGGTGCAGTGGTCAAGGGATGGTACTGCCTCAAGAAGACCGGGTTCCGGGAGGCCACGTGGCACTACTGAGAGGGAAGACCGCCGTATTCGGCGTACAGCTGTGGCGCATCGTACTGCGTCTGCGGCAGAAATTCGAGCTGCAGTTGGTACCACAGTGACACAACGAACTGTTAGAAATCGGTTACTTCAAGGACAGCTCCGAGCCAGGCGCCCTGTAGCGTGCATTCCACTGACTACAAGCCATCGCCGTTTGCGACTCCAGTGGTGTCAAGCCAGAGCTCATTGGAGGACGGAGTGGAGATCTGTTGTGTTTTCTGATGAAAGCAGGTTCTGCCTTGGTGCCAGTGATGGCCGAGTGTTGGTCAGAAGGAGGCCAGGGGAACGCCTGCAACCAAACTGTCTGCGGCCTAGACACACTGGACCTACACCTGGAGTCATGGTCTGGGGAGCAATTTCCTATGACAGCAGGAGCACTCTTGTGGTTATACCAAACACACTGACTGCAAATTTGTACGTCAGTCTGGTAATTCAACCTGTAGTGCTGCCATTCATGAACAGCATTCAAGGGGGAGTTTTTCAACAGGATAACGCTCACCCTCATACCGCTGTTGTCTCGCAACGTGCTCTACAGAGTGTCGACATGTTACCTTGGCCTGCGAGATCACCAGATCTGTCTCCAATTGAACACGTATGGGATATCATTGGACGACAACTCCAGCATCATCCACAGCCAGCACTGACCGTCCCAGTATTGACAGCACAAGTACAACAAGCATGGAACTCCATACCACAAAGTGACATTCGAAACCTGTATGACACAATGCATTCACGTTTGCAGGCTTGCATTCAAAATTCTGGAGGTTACACCGGCTATTAATTTAACAGTATTTCACATTTGAAATGCATTTTCTTGAGCTTAAATTAACCTGTGATCTTGAAAATTTAATCAATTAAACATGTTAACTTGACAAATGCATTGTCCAAATTTCATTACTCTACAATAATTTTTTCTTGGTGTTGGGATTTTTTTTTCCGTCTGTGTATTATTATTTGCAATTGGATACTGTCAGATCAGTTTTTTGAGTTTCAATAAAGTTGTCATTTTTACTCCATGGATTCTCTTCCTTTCTTCAGTCCATTTCATCCCTCGTCTCTTAGAGACCTCATTCTCTGGCAGTTCTTCCAATTTGTTAATCTTATATCAATACATTTGTCTCTCTATGATTTATGACTAGTTTGTGTGGGCTTTTTCAGGTTTTTTTTTTTTTTTTTTTTGATCTGCTGGACCCAGAGCATAGCTTTTAGCTGTTATATGTACGTCATGATTTTATGAATGATTCTTGTTGCTGAGAGTCTGTGGATAAATCCATTAAATTTTAATCTTCTTTTCCTGATGTCTGCCGTGTTTGTGCTGCTTTTTGAATTTTAAGTCTATCAACATCATCTGTTTTTTCTGGCCCAAGAATCATTCTTATAATTTCAGAATGATTTCTAGGCCACGTTTTCTGCTCAGTACAGGGCTTAATATTTGATAACTGTATTGTAATGTCTGACTTTTGTGTATACGAACAAACATTTTTTATTATATATGTTGTAGGTTCTACCACAGGCTCACCTAAGTTTTTTTTGCTCATATTGTGGGTTTGATGAATTCTTCCGGATACTTGAAGTATGGGACATTCTCAGTTTGTCTATATTTTGTGAAAAACTGTTGAGAATGGAATTTTGAACAGAGGAACTTGGTTTTTTTGGATGGATATTTGTAAGCCTACTCTTTCAGTGTATTCTTTAAGTGTTTCTATCATTTTAATTGCCGTGGTCTCGTTATCTGCTAGTATGGCTCAATAATTTGTGAAGGCTAGGCAGGAAATTTTAGTATCATTCAAGTGTTGTCTGAGATGTATGAGTTACCAATAGTTCTGGTTTTTAAGTTGTTTCTCACATTCTCGGATGACTTTAGCCAGTCACATGAGGAAGTTAAAAGTTCCACCACACAACAAAATATCCAAGATCGCATTGCAAATTTCACTTCACCATGAGGTCGCTGGCCTGCCTACCCATGCTAAGCACTACTCCGACTGACATGAGGTCTGATAAAGTGATTTTCAGTGACTGCTTGGAGGAGAGCCTGGAAGGTTGGTATTTCTAGACAAGGATATAGTCCCAACTCAGCATGTACAAAAGTAACCTTCCACACTTGGTGATTGTGACAGGACATGTCTTAAACATCTTTTAATAAATTCCTATCAGTCTGAAACTTTGACAGTGGTTAGGTAGGCTTATGAATGTTAAAATCAATCCTAATAAAAAATTTCAAAGCTATCATATTTTTGTCGTAAAAAATTATTTTCTGTGTAATTCTCAAAATGATTGTAACTTCTACAGTGTTAAAGCTATGAAGCTGAAATAGCTTTTAACTTGCTTCTAATTTCCTACTCTTTCATTTGGTGCCAAGGTCACCTTGTTTACTATTTTCTAACAGGTTGAACCAAAATTGTTACACAATTTTTTTTGATATCTTTAAGAAATATTTAACTTACAGCTCTGAAACATACTTTAAACGATTCTACATGGTTTTATCTATAAAGTGTGATTTTTTAAAGTTGCTATCTGATTTCCTTAATTTTTTATCAAATTTTTGATAATCCTTCACTTGGATGATGTCTGTCCTAGCCACATTGTAACTGCATAGTTCCTGCCAGAATCATATAAAAAATTTACTTTATCTTATTTTGACCCAACTATTCAATGGATTATAATTAAACTTACTGTAACATGTTTGAACTGAGTTATATTTTCTTTTAAATATAGTTTCTTCTACTGAAGTGGCTTATATTCTTCTCACCGGTCAGATCTACCTACATTTTTTAAGATTTTTATCAATTTTACCAAATGCTTCAAAACCTCCTTTAAATTTTAGTAAACCCCTTAAGACTTTAGTATGCTGTGTAAGACAAGATAATCCTTCCTCTAAACTATGAACTAACTTCCTATCTTCAAAATTGTGACCTCTAGAATTTTAAATATGTAATTGCATCTTAAGTTTTTATGTTGGCATTCAACTTTTAATGTATTATAACCCTTTAGTGGAATTTTCTAGTTACATGGTTTATAACTTCATTTTACTAGTTATAATCCTAAATAGCCCTAGAAATGAGAGTTATGTTTTCTTTTTCGAAATATTCTGAATCCAATATGTTGATACTACGTTCCAACTTTCTATAATTGTTTAAACTGACTAATGACTTGAATTATCAAATAAAATGACTTTAAGCTTGATTTGCAATGCTATTTAAATGAACTTGCTGCTCTACAAACAAATTTTGTCATGAAGTTACCAAATTTTAGGTTATCTTACAATGTCACTATACCAGCCAAAGTGAGGCACTAGCATGATTGAAGGCTCTATTATAATTTTTTCAAGCAGAAAATATATGAAGTCATGGTTTTAGTGAGTTCGAATCAAATTGTTTTATCAAGTAATAAAAATGATGTTACAGGTGACTAGTTATGTGGTATGTCCTCATTTGTGCACCTCCAACTCTTTTGTCAAATGGCCCAATCGTATGTACATGATTAAACAATAATATTGTAAAGTATGTTCACATTTTTGTATTTGTTTGGGCCTCCTATCTTCATCTGTGGTGATGGTTTATTTTCCCTATCCCTCATTATTATCTACAACTTATATGTTCGTTTGTATAAATTAATAACTTACAACTTCTTGAAAGATTCTTCAGTGTTACCAGAAGTATAATGATCACTAATTATGGTCTTATGAGCTGTCAGTAAATTTGTTGTAATAGTTGTTATGAAGCTAAGATATTTTATCTAAGGATTATTACATAAAATTTACAAAATTATTTATTTTCAAAAGCTATTCTAAATGAAAATCACCAAACAGAATTTTTCTTGAAAAAAAATTAACTGTAGGAATTACAGTTTAACCACACATGCCATATCGGTGAATTCCTGATTACAAAATAGAGTAATTTCTGTTTTTATCACATCTTCAGGCACTTTTAATCTAATTAATAATAAAAATGCTTGAAGAAGTTATACACAAATCTGGAATAAGATACTGACTAAAGTGAAAGTTTTATTTGTTTATTAAAAATATGTTTTTTTTTTTAATAAAAGGTTTGTAATGTACTAGTTCTGGTCTTTAAGAAATAATTATCTATTAATATGTTATAGGAAACAGGAAATTGATAAGGAGCTTGTTGAAATAGAGCCTGTTATTGAAGAAGCAAGAGCAGCTGTAGGAAATATAAAATCTGAATCACTGTCAGAAATTCGTTCACTTCGTGCACCACCTGATATTATTCGAGACATTCTCGAATGTGTCCTCAGTCTCATGGGTATTCGTGACACATCCTGGAATAGCATGAAAACATTCCTTGCCAAAAGGGGTGTAAAAGAA
This sequence comes from Vandiemenella viatica, assembly GCA_031002005.1. NCBI lineage: Eukaryota > Metazoa > Arthropoda > Insecta > Orthoptera > Morabidae > Vandiemenella > Vandiemenella viatica. The sequence goes on along the minus strand of JARYHS010008074.1, from coordinate 355,843,571 downwards.
GACATTCGGTATGTTGTTAATAACTAAATATGTATTTTACAATGAAAAATGTGCTCTTGATTTCCTTGAATATTTTGCGTCATCCATGTTAACACCATTTTCATTCCTCATTTTATATATATCTAAACAAAAATAATAAAAAAAATAATAGTTGCCTCTTGTATTTCTGTGGACAATTTAGGAGTGAAATCAAGATTCTTCCAATTCTTGTGTTATTAACATACACTGATAAGCCAAAACATTATGACCACTACCCAGCTTGAGATTAAATACCATATCATGTTGTTACTGGTAGGTATGTCATGTGGTATTGAAAGTATATAAGTGGAGCATAGACATATTTGGAGTTATTCTAGCTAAGAAATGTGTGGAAAATAAGGAAATCCACAAGTGACTTTCACAAAGGGCATATGGTTATGACTTTTAACAACCAGCCTCAGAAATAGTGAGGGTGGTCATCTTTTTGTATGCTGCTGTATCAAGCATCAGTGGAAAGACAGTGAAACCACAAGTGAGTGTTTTGGAGTATACAGTTTAGTGGAGATTGCTGAATGTGGGGCTCTGCAGCCAATGGTCTATAGGTGTTCCGATGTTGACTCAGAACATTGTCAGTTACCAGAACGATTACAATGGACAGGAGATAATCAAGATTGTCCCAAGATTGCTAATGTGTTGCTTGTTTGGATAAATCACATTTCATGTTACACCAGCTAATTGGTGATGTCTGGATACAGTCTTACAGGCAAACAGTTGCTCAAAAAATGCAAGGTGCTATGAATCCAGGCCATGGGGGGTAGTGTTATGGTAAGGGGGACATTCACTCAGGCTTTCATGAGACCTGTAGTAGTAACCAAAGGCAACATGATAGCTGCAGACTACATAAAAATATTGCTAACTACCTGCATCTCTACCTGCCTCCTTCATATCTACCAACACAGTGATGGCATCTTCTAGCAGGCTAGCTGTCCATATTACAAGGCCAAAATTGTACTATGGTTGTTTGAAGGACATGATAGTTAATGCACTCTGATATCATGGTTACTAAATTCGTCTGATCTCAATCCAACTGAACACATCTGGGATGTTATCAACCACCAGCTGTTGCCAATCATCAGCCCGTAACTTAAGAGAGTTGTACAACTTCTGCACAGATATTTGTTGCCAGATATAAACCTACCAAGGAATTTTTGAATCTTGCCACACTGGATTTCTTTCACAGGAAGGCCCAACATGCCATTAAGCATGTGGTCATAATATGTTTGATCATCAGTGTACAATTAGAAATACTGACAATAGGCAATTTGATGTATTATTTTATGTGAAGACCTCTGGCCAAGAAGACTTCTGAAAGAGAAATAGTGATTGGGGCACAGGGGAAAGAGTAGGGAATCACAAGAATTACACTCAACACAATAGTCGGTCACATGATTGGAGAGCTCGTTGAATTGAATATCCAGAGTAACATGCAGTATTCCAGATGATAGAGATTTTTATATCTTAGAAATCAATTTGAATTAATCCATGGATGACTTTCCAAAGAACAGTGATCAAAACAGATGTATAATTATATATCTGGAGTGGTGAACATTGTTAGTCTTACAGGGTGTTCACCAACTTTTTCTTTTTTCTCACTTTGAATCTGCAATCTACTCAGTGATGAATCGGTCAGAAACATTCAAATGGTGACATCTGTTTTCAAAAAGTGGATTTTGCCTTTCTAATTCTGCTAATATTAGAGATCTAAGGTCACAAATTATTTCATATACCATAAATGTTGATGGGATTGTTCAGTATGAATACCTGAAGAAACAATAACAAAGGTTTTTGTTAAGTTCTAATGAGTGGACTTCCCAAAAAATCACCAATATTTAAACATTTATGTTCAGTGTGAAGAAACCCATTTTAATATTGGCTTGCTTAGAATACACAGTTCATGCACTGTGGAGCATTTCATCAGTTTGATCAAAGAACGCCTGAAAGTTTCGGTGGTGATCTTGAAACTGATGTTATCAGCACACCATCTTATAGAACAAGCATCATGGTAAAAGTAGGGCAATTTTATGCTTTGCTACCTACAATTGTGCTTTTCACAGAATTGGCTGTTGTCCATGTTTTATACAAAAAAGACTAAAACAGAAGTCAAAGTTTTACTGATTTGGACTTACACAGAAAGACCTTGATGCAACAACAACAAAACATGATGATAACATTGGATCATTCAGCTATCGAAGTGATTCCCAGATATAAAGATTCCAAAAAAGGTAGAGAGTTGTTAATCTTGTTAAAAATTCTTTTATGTATAATAATTTCAATCAAACCAATTAATGGGGAGGAAGAATGTACTATTTCAGCTACTGGCTATAATTGTAGTTTTTTCAAATAAATTAATAGTTTAACTAGTTAGTACATGGTGTAAAACCATGTGTAAATAGTAGCTTCCATACCAGATTAAGTTTGCTGATTAAGTGATTTCCACTCCTGTTCACTAACCATTGCACATGAATCAACAAACAACTGGCCGGCAACAGCGCAAATGAAAAAACACTAACCTGGAGGGGCAGCAAAGCATCTACAAGACCTTTTATTATGCTTGAAAACAAGCCAAGTCCACAGGTTTAGAATGGAAATGAAGAAATGAGATCACTAGACACTCACAAATTAGACTTTTATTGCTTTATTGCAACAGTATATAATTGCAGTACGGCTTTCCGACATTAATAGATTAGGTCACTTTACTCACCTATTGGTTCAGTCCGACAACCATTCATGCACTGTACCAAAAAGGTACTTGACTGCCACAAGATAGGTGCATTTAATACCAAGATGTTACTTGCTGCTAGCATGTATCAGCAGCAATAATTGTCTCATTTCAAACTTCTGGCATATCTGATCTTCCAAGCATGACCAAACTTGCACTAAGGGGGCCATCTAGGCCCCAAACCCAAACTACATCCCAGGCAGATGGACATCAGTTCACAAAAAACTGTACTTGGTTCACCATGAGCGTGAGCAACTTGCAGCCGACTGACAAAGGCATAAAATAATGCTCAGCCTGATAAATTGATGTGTTTTACTGTAAGTTATTTAATGTGTTCTAAATGTGAATACTTACAATATTTGATTATTTATTTAATAACTAGAAGTAAATTTAAAGCAGAAGTGTAAAGGTTAAAAGTATGTTTAGGAAATGCTAGAAGTTTTTAAATCTTACTTACTTTTCTTTCCATGTCCAGGAGAATTGTCCTCATATTCTCATCTACCAAAATTTTGCGACTTTAATTGCCTTTTCATTTACTTCAATTAGATCTTCCTGATACTGCATCTCACCACACTCACATCCATCATCATCCTCCTATCACCATTTCACCATTTTAGTTTTACATTTGGAGACCCCAGATCTCAATTGGTTCAGTGTCTGCCAGATGGTGTATTTTAATTTGTGGCCTCCTGACAGTTCTTCCTTGGGGCAATTATTTTGAAGGTCAAGAGTGCCCCTCGACAATTCCAAACAGCATGTCTGAGGGTGGTTCTACAAAAGTACTGTTCTTTTTAAGAAACTTTTGCTTTATTTTAGGCAGAGGCAGTAATTTCTTGGGTGTGCATCTGGTGTCTGGTATCAGAAATTTGTTTTATTCTTTCTTTCTCTCATATTTTGAAAAAATAATATTGTTAGTTTGCCCACTAAAATATTGTTAGCTGTTGATTTCTATAATTTAACAGTTGATTCATTAATCCAATAAATAGACATTTAATATTTAATTGGATAACAGTTTACAAACTGTGCTGGATCCCATGGGTTTGAATTCAATCCCACAATCCACAAATGCGGGATACAAAACACTGAAGTTTTGCAATCCTTAAATACCAACTTCATATCAATGGTAAGTTACTTTTGACTAGTGAGATTAACTGTCCAACACTATATTTTTTTTGATGTGTTAATTACACCTCCTGAAATGCAACAAATATTAAGAATCTATCCCTTAGCAGCAGGATACTTCCAAATACTATTATTCTGTTGGGTTAAGGTAAACATGTGATTAAATCCTCTATATGTATATACTGTTGTGCCAAATGCTGAGTGATATCTCCTAATATTGTATGGGACACCCTTTCGCCAGGTGAATTTCAACAACCTGTGGCACTGGAAGAAATCTTCAGCCATGCTTGCACTACAGCTGTCCATAAGTGTTTCCAGTGTAGGACGTTGCACTCAAACTGACTGTTCTACAATGTCACAGATATGTTTGATTTGATTCATGTCAGGTATTCTGGGTGGCCAAAATATTCACTGGTATTGTCTAGAATGTTCTGAAAAATCAGTCAAGAATGATTTTGGTCCTGTGACATGATGCATTATAGTGCTGGAAAAGTCCTTCAATGTATGGGAACATGAAGGCCATAGATGGCTGCTAATTATCTCCAGTTACCTGAACATAATCATTTGCTGTCAATAGTAATTTTAATTTGACTATAGTTTCCAGTCCATATCATTGCAAACAGAGCTCATGCCTAAATGGAGCCACCACCATTTTGCACATTGCCTTCCTGTATCTTGGGGTCCATGGCCTCTTGAGCTCTATGTTACACTCAAACACTACAATCAGAATCATGATCATTTCATTATGCAAACTTTTCTCAGTCTCCTGAGATATGAACAATATTTTTTCAAGGCCAAGAGAGGAACTGAAGCAAATGGTTTCTTGTTAAATGAGGCACTTGAATTAGTCTTCCGCTGCCATATTTCATCAATGTCAATTTTTGCTGTTGTTTATTTATTTAATTCTTATATGCACATTTCCATATCACTAACAACATTAATATAGAGTTATTCAAAATGAAGGAACAGATTATACATTTTTATTTCTCGTATTCTATAAAAGGTACATATATGAGCCACACATCACAGGACGGTTCATAGTTTGTAACCCCCACCTATTAATTCCAATCACTGTAGCCAATGGTGCTGTTGTCTGATTATGTGGAAATGGCGATGCCACAGGAGATTTAGTTTTGTGTGCTGCATGCTAAATGTGTATACACTGTTGATGTACATTCCATCATAAATTCACAATAAAGTGTCACCTCATAATAATCAGATTTACAATTGGCTTATGAATTTTGTAGAGGATGGATGCATTATCAAAGGGAAAACACTGGTCATCCTCAAACATAAAATGATGTTGGTGAGAAACAGACTACCATATTGATCATGGTACTAATGATGAATAGACACATGGTAGGACAATTTTCCACAATGTGTTCAACTGTCAGCTTCACACCATTAATCCCAGCAGTGGAATGTTGCACAGCACTGGCCATGGCCTGTACTGAAGTGGTTTTCCTCAAAAATATCAGCAATCAGCTGTGCTGCAGTAGTATTTGGTGGGTGAGGATTTGCCATTGCATGTATGTGATCAGCTGACTGTATTGTAGTATGAGGTGCTATGTCTGCTGTGAAATTAAAAAGATTTTCACTTACTGCTGTGATTGTAAAAGAATCTTTATTTGGGCCAAAAATGCCACTAAATAGCTGTGCTACAGTAGGTCCTGACATATCAGTAGTGTGTTCAACTTCAGGTACTTCCTGTATATCAATTGCCTTTCCCTGAGAGCTTCTGACACACATTTAAACCACTTTCCTCCCGTGAATCCTAAAAGTTCCCAGATTTCATGGTGCAGTATTTAAATCAGGTTTTTCTGAAACTTTGCTATGTTTTATTTATTCTGAATATTTTTATTTGTGGCAAATTTCATACAAAATCTCTTTGTTTGACCCTTATTAATTTCTGAATTGTGCAGGATGATTATTTTACATTTTATCTGTAACTTTAATAAATTTTTAATCCTTTGCAACTTACATCACTGGGTTCCCTTTAATTTGAAATGTGCCTCAGTTCTGTAGCTATCTTTATTTGGCTGTAATCTTTAAGTCCTAAAATTATGCTTTACTTTTAGGAAATAGGCTGCAGAACAGTCTATCATATCTTTATGATTTTAAATTAAATTTACATCAGTCTTCTTGGAACTTACGGCACTATTTTCTGGTATTTATCTTGGTATTAACAAATTCCTATTTCTAAATTATATTTTCATGCATTTCAATCATGTCACCTTCAAGGTTAAAACCCAATTTAGTTTCACACTGTTACTGTATTTCTGCTTTATTAAGTTGTAGCTATCATTTGGTTATATTTTCAATCTTCTAACTTTTGTATTTACAGAACTGTATTTCTTTATATTTCTAAAAAAAAATATATATACTTAGGATTTACCCTCTGGCTCTAATTTTTCCCAAGGAGTCTTCCTAGGTGATGAAAATATTTTCATTGTTAAATTCTGTTTATCTATTTAAATGAAAAAGTTTTTATTATTTATAGGGAATTCTATTGTCTGTTGGCTACTTGCTCCTCAAAGCACATGGTGAGCCAACATTTACATTCATTTATCTTCTTAAATAAAATTTTCTTATGGTACAAATACTACTTTAAAATTATTGTTTTTAACTATACTACTTATGAAAATGTTAGTGACATTTTTCATGTGATTTATTTTTATGGTTTTCATATTTACTCAGACAATATCAGTCTGATTTTAACTTGAAGTATACTTTAATGTTAGCTTCATACTTGTCTCATTTATTATCACTGCTAAAAGCCTTAAGTCATATGTGGTCAACCTTTTCAACAGCCAGTCAAAATTTTATAAATATAATTTCTAATGGGCCCCTTCCTTAAAATTTTTATGAAGGAAAATCATTTAAAATGAAATATACATATTTAATCAAATATTAAAAACACAATTATCTTAAGGCTGCTTTTTATTTTGTTTGATGTAACTTATTGCATTAAGAAATAAGTTGCGGGTACTTCCAAAAGTTCTTGAAATGAACATCAGTGATTTATACTCTGTGTTGTGACTTAATACTCTTTATCCTGTAAAATCAGTTATGTTTCATTTGGGAGCAGTGAACTCCTGGTTATGTACAGTTACTCTTAATTTGGTATTTATGGTTTATGTCTCTTGACAAATTACTGATTAGCATGTAATATGTGACCTTATTTGTTACCCCTACTTTATGGTCCAATACTGCAATCACAGTTTTCCACTACTCTGGTAAGCAGCAAATATCCAGTATCAATTTTAATAATGTTTCAACATAAGGTACAATGTCACATCCTGCCATCTTTAAGACATCTGCAGTAATATTGTCTATACCAGCCCCTTTCTGCATTTTTAGCTTTCATAGTTCCTTCACGATATCCTCATGATGAATTTCAAATTATTTAGTCTGTTCATTTCTAATTGTGTGGACAAATTTGTTCTCTGATTTACAATCTCCCATTCCTGAATAATAGCCCCTAATGGTCTCACTAAAGCAATTACTTAAAATTGTTTATTATTTTTCATCCAATTCATGATCAGTGTTTTAACAAATTTCTTCTTCTGACAAATCTCAGGACCAGAACACTGGTTTCTCAGATAATTTTAAGACATTTGATTTAACTGCAAAGGAGCACATGCTGTTGTGGCAATTTCTTTGCATTCTCTTGCACTTTGCAATCAAAGCTGCCATTCTGATTCACTCTCATCATGAAGATGACATTTTTTTAGCTATAGAAGTTGATTGCAACAGGTTAGAGCTCTACACTAACTCACAACACTAACAATTTCTCTTTTTTAAAATTGTTGGTTCTAATTGAAATATAACATTTTACATATCACATTTTACATAAAGCATTTTATAAATTATCGCCAGTCTTTATATATTATCATCTTTTTCTAGATGTCAATTTTTGTATAAACGCAGATGGCTTTTAGCCACAGAATTGGAACTTACGTTGAAAGAGGTACTTGAAATGATGGTTAGAAAGGTATTGTAGCAGGTAGAATATTTCATGCACTTGAAGATGATGTAATTCAAGTCAGCCACTTCTGCTTTGTCTACATCACATAATGGGAAGTCCATCACTCTTATCCTACATAGATGGCTTGGAAAAACACAATGTCCTAGCTAGAGATGGGTAGGTCCGGATGGATGCAGTTCCGCGGACCTGTATCACTTGCGCGAGGGATGGATGTACATCCGAGAGTTTGTCGGATCTGCTTCCAGCCGGACCTGTAACAGCGCCACAGTTCTCGCGTGGCCGGAGGTTGAACCACGGCCGGACCTGCAACTCGGAGCTGGAATGCAATTTTTCATTACAGTTTCGATTTGAAATCTATGTTTTGAAGAGTTTAATGTCATTTACTGTACGATTGGATTACAGTTATGTTTAAAGATGAGATTATAAATGAAAAACTATTTCTTAATGTCTGACTGCTAGTAGATAATTACAATAACTTTTAAATGTCAATGGGTAGCTAAACCCCGGTAGTACTTTATTGGTCGGGTTCATGCTTCTAAGGTGAGGAATGTTTTACATGCTAAATTAGAATGGACTTTAATTTAACTTGTAATTTTAATGCGTTGTAGTATTATTAAACTTTTAACGTTCAGTTTGATTGATCACAAAGTCTCTAGAATTTTTAACTTTCTGAATTCTGATGGCTTAAGGACAAATCAGATAATACATTTAACATCTCTTTATTGCAGAAACATGGTTCGTAGAGTTTCCAAGGAACATTATACATATCTATACTAATATTATAAATGCGAAAGTAACTCTGTCTGTCTTTATGTCTGTTTGTTATGTGCCTTGGGCTAAACGCATACTCCGATCGTGATGAAATTTGACAGGAAGATGCTGTTGACATTAGGATCGAGATGGGATATTATATTATGTATAAATAAGAACATATTGTCATTAAATTATGAAAACTATCTCAACTGTAAAAGACAAACGCATAATATATATGTATGTTTGTAATGCGCACATGTCTCAGGCAATGTTAGGGTGGCGTAGTGGTAACGAGTTTGCTTCTTATAAACTGTTCAGCGTTGCTCCGGGATCTAATCCCATTGGGTACAAATATTTTTATGAATTGTTTTTCATAGTTTGAGCCAAGCCTAGGATTTTATAGTAAGGATACCATGTTCTGGCAAATCTTTGGCGGTAGAAAGCGTTAACTTTATTCACAGTATACTGTTTCTACAGGTAGTTTTTGTGTGATCTTAGCTAATAATATTGTGTATGTGAAAGTGAGTCTCCATCTTTTTTTTACGTTTTGATGAATATATGTGTATACCGATGACAAGGAAATACTTTGTATATTTGGGAACGAAATAGGATACTTTTTCCGATATGAATACCAGTTTTAGTCATGAGACAAGTTCGAAGGTAGAATGGTATATCGATGGCGTTCCTGTCATATTATGCCGACTCAGTGTTGTTTGTGACATCTTAGGTAACTTTCAGCTTTGTGTATCCAATTCTAGCAATCAAATTCTAAATCCACGCGTACGAAGTCGCGGGTAACAGCTAGTAATATACATAAATGATTATGTGATATTATTGCGAGCTTCTCTGCTGGCCACTTTTGCAGAAATATTTTATAATCCAGCCGTTTCTAGAACGTCTAACAATGGCTCAAACAATCGGTTATTATTACTAAGAATTAAATCTTGCTTAAAAATACTTTCAACCAAATTGGAAATAATTTTCAATAAAATTACAAAGAAATTAAAAGTTTCTGAAATTGCACAAAATAAAATAAAGATTTTGAAAGCACCAAAAAAACTTTATGGTAGCTGGCAAAACATAAATATTACTGTTTGATTAAAATTCATTGTATCGCACTCGATTTAGCATTCACGACAACGTTTTATTCACTCAATCAAAACAGTTTCACATAGTATACAGAGCAAAACACTATACATAATATAAGAACAAATGTCACGTAATTTCTAGCTCACAATTTAAAATAAGTTATACTTGCAATTTTGTTTTTTGTTCATTTATAATAAACTGTTTCTTAAGCTGGTATATTGTGGAAAGGCAATATTTATCTAAAAATGTTGACTCTTGAATAATTTCATTTTTAGTAAAAAAAAAAAAAAACTAACAGTTAACAAAGACTTTCGATTTTTTTTAGTAGTACTTAAACATTATTAAGAAATGATTTCATTTTATTCTTATAGAAGCCCACAGAAATTTTAATTTTACTTTTATCATTATCAAGTCTGATTATGCTGTGATTTTCTTATATTACGTACAATTGTGAGTTTCAGACAAAAATAAAACAAAATTATCAGAATTAATATTCTTTCATTTCATAAATTAATGGATGAACACGATATAACTCATACTGCAGTTCTCCTTGGTAGGATTTGTATGCACCATATGCTCGATTGTAGGTTCGGACCTATACAGATCCGCCGGACACGTATTTGGATGTAGGTCCGTACACATCCAGTTCCGCCATACACTCCGCCCGCTCGATTGTAGAACCGGACCCATACAGTTCCGCCGGACACGTAACTGGATGTAGGTCCGCACAGATCCAGTTCCGCCATTCACTCCGCCCGCTCGATTGTAGAGCCGGACCCATACAGGTCCGCGGACACGGAACCTGGATGCAGGTCCGCAGCGCTGGACGTACATCCGGACCCGACTCCTTTAAAATCTCGGACCTGCCCATCTCTAGTCCTAGCCTCACTTGTGTGGTGAATGTTAGAAATTGTCTTTTAGCACTGTACTCTTGATACCAGCTGCATTTTGGGCTTGATGGTTGAATCGAGATATAATATGTTCCTGTTTCAAAAGTCTTGAAGATACTGCTTTCATTATTGTTTCACTTAGATGAGAAAGTCTGTATAAGACAATTGTAAGGCAAGGAATATGCCTTAATTCGCTATCCATTTAGGCAGGCAGTGTTCTGTTATACACATAAATCAGATGTGTTGCACTCATGTTGACACTGTCATCTCGATGATGCCCATTATGTATCTATTGCTGAGATTCCATTATGGGTTGTGGAGCTGCAATAGAATGGAATTGGTTAGGATGAGTATTTTCTTGAAATTTTGGTTCATTCCTTAGTGCCTAGGGTATTGGCTATGTAAATTTAAGCCTTGACTGGGAGATAGTATAATGCTCCTTAGTTCGTAGTCAGGCAATAATAAGCAAATCGTAGACTGTGATCTGTCTTGGACCCATCCATATAGATCTGCATGAAGTCCCACCAAAATGCTACTAGAAGAAGCTTAGCAGATTACTGGTTGAGCTGAAAGGGTGGAACATAGGTACATAGTGCTGGTGCAGAGCATTCTTATGATTTCAAGAATACTTGTAAAATAGGTCTTTTGATTATGAGCAGCTCTATGTATCTGAGTTCAAAATAACTGGGGATCAAGAGCAGGCATCCATTTTGCTGCTTAAAATTTGAATTTTCAGTAGCAGTGCATATTGTGTAAAGGAGAGGTATTGAAGTAGATATTTATCTGTGAGATACTTTTAGTAAATATTGAGTATCAGTTCAGTAATTTCTAGCTAAAATTATGGTATCACTATATATAATGTTGATAGTATCTATGGCCATAACAAAAAATATCATTTTCATTAAAATGAACTTTTAATTCTAATTTGAAAGAATCATGAATAAAACTCCAAATAATGATATCATGCATATTGTAAATTAAATATCACAATTTTTCTATACTTATTGGAGTTTTAATTTTTAATTTAATGATTTTATTGGCATGCTCTGTTTCTTTTTATGTGCTATATATTAAAATTGAAGAAATAATTAAAAAGTCTAAAATCTATTTTAAAATATTCAAAAGAGTAGTAGTGTGGTCTGTGGTGAGCCTCTCTTAAAGTACAAAGATGTTTACAAAAGTTAAATATTACTTAGGATTAATGTATTTAATTTACATGTTCCATTTACTTTAATGCGCTATGCTACAATGGAAGCATCAGATACAAGTTAGTTTTCTTGCTAGCGTGATGGCAATGTGAACGTCTGACAGAGATATATTTATTCCGAGTTATGGGCATTACAACAAATGTACCAATGTTTCAATTTTGTCACAAGAACATGTGATATCTCGTAGTTCTCCAAGGTATTCCCATTTAGCAAAAGTGTCTTTGCACCAACCAACTTGAACTCAAAGTTTGTTCAGTGACTTTCATATGTGTCATGGTTGTTCAGACGCGGGTGGAATATCCTCTTTTGGTTTGATCCAGTCAATGTTGTGTCACACTCTGTTCTCCCAGGCCAATATTATTTCACTTCTTGGTGTTCCTTTCAGTGGCGTTGAGGTCCTTAAGCAGCTTAATCGGGACTTCTGTTTCGATGGTGGTGCTGCATAACTATGTAGAGTGTGACAAGTGACTTCTTCCACTCTATGCCTTGCCATGTTGGTAGCTCCTGCACACACCAATTCTTACATCTTACACAACATTGAAGATTGCTTTGAGAAGGGTCTAGTTACTGGCGTAGTCTTCATTGACTTCATAGCAGCCTACTATACTTCATTAAACTGAAGAATGAATAAACCAAAAAAAAAAAAAACAGGAGTAGTTGTGTGATCTTATTGAATACCTCCTATATCCCATCTCTAACTTATTATAATTTTCTGCACTTTTCCCTAGTTATAATATATACTGGAGGATTTTACTATAGAACATAAAAATGCAAAATTTTAAAATCCTATTGGTTGGGTAGTTTTTATATTTTGCTGTAACTCTAAACACACATACATCACATTATTCTACAGGTCATTTGATGTACGTTCTGTCAAGCAAGAAGCAAGGGCTCGGGTAGAACAACTCATTAAAGAGCATAAGGAATCTCTTGAACCAGCAAATGCGAGAAGAGCATCATCAGCAGCAGCTCCCCTTGCTGCTGGGTAATAGCTATCGTGAGATATTCTCAGACACTGGAAAAAGTTCAACCTCTAGAACGCGAACAGACAGCACTTCAAAAAGAGTTGAAGGTTAAGCCTTTTTATTCTTCTTTTTCTTTTTTGAGGTGCTATTTATTTGTTGTATGTATGTGAATCCATTTGAAGACAATGTTTTTAGATAGCTGAAGAGCACATGAACCAGCTAAGTTGTGAATTGACTGGAGTGGATTCAAAAGTATCAGATTTGAGACAGCAACTAAATTTGTTTACAAGAGAAGCTGCTGAGCTTGAAATAAAACTATCCCATGCCCATAAGCAAATAGAATCAGCTGAGGGACTTTTGGAGAAACTTGGAGATGAGTTTGACAGGTGGACAGATGAGGTAAACCATTGATTTTGTTAATTAATTTAGCTATTATACCTCCAACTGGTGACTGTTGGAATTGTTGAAGATATTATATTAGAATATTATGCCACTAAAGTAATTCATAACAAAGTTTTAGGTATCATATCATTTAAGGATAAAAATTAAAATATTTTGTTTACATTTCAAGGCAGACTTTGGTAAATATTTTAATCATAATCATCATTATTAGATGTTTCTGCCTTTGTGCGTCTTCCTGCACAACCTATTCCAAGCCTTGTAGTCGTTACAAGATTTTTCCCCCACCACTTTTCTCCAAACGACTCCCTTAGCCTCTGCATCTATCTTCACTAGGTCCATCCAAATTTCCCGAGGTCTTCCAACTGGTCTCCTTCCCTTCCCATTGTTCAGCAGTGCTAACTTCAGCATCCTCCCCTCCTGCATCCTCATAACATTGTAAGGACATAGGCCGATACCGGGGTTGAGTATCGCCTAAGTGCCTTAACTTAAACTCTTGATAGCACCTCACTGTTCGATGAAAACTTACTGAATCTATTAATTTGCTTTGACCATGTTGCCAGGACAACTAGAATGCTTAAGGTCGCCACAATATTTGATGACCTCAAATATTGAAAAGGTAGTACAATATTTACGGAAATAAAACAGTTAACTTTTCCAAAATTCTTCAAGTTTATTTAAATGAAATCCAAAGTTCAAACAGCATTCTTAAAGTTGATTAGGCAAAATCGAACAATCGTTCCAAAAGTTTGCAGATTGTGGAGAGAAGATAAGACCGACCCCTGATGAAGATCACAAGTTCATGTTAACCCTTTGACTGCTGACGGCTGATCGTGTACCTGCCGCGCTGTGGCCTGCTACCTGCGCTAAGTGATTATCCCTGGGGACGGAGCCGTCCGAGTGGTTCCGCCCGCCCTGTGCTGAATGTTTCTGGCGAAGCACTGTGACCTCTCACGACTGATACAGAATAAATGCTCTCACTACATAGTTTCTCTGCAAATAAATTACTACAGAATAAAACTGAATTATTAACCCTATTTTTCATAACTAATAATTATTTCTTGCTTGCATTTTTCTCTCGATTTTTGCAGCTTTTGTCGAATGCGTGGTGATTCTTAAATTTACGTCAATAGTTTACAGTTCTTTCTTGGCAGTTTCTGTAGGTCCCTTACTGTATTAGAGTGTTATTGTTGATTCGAAAAAAATGCTAGAAATATTCTATTCCACACTTACATACCACGTTCAGACCACGACTGTAAAATTAGAGATATTTCTAACTCATACAGAGAGTTAAAGCCATCCGATTTTTCCTCGCGCTATTCACGAATACCATAGAAAGAGACCTGACAGAATACTTGACACATTCCCTATTTGACACGCATTTCCCAATAGTGTAACATCAAATGCGTGACTAACTGGACGAAAGTGATTTTCTAGTTAGATTTATCGCCAAGACGTAATTTTTCGTAGCCGTTTCACTATCACTTTCTGATTCTTCAGAACAACTAACTTGTTGAAACATGAGACTGCATTGTCACCCCTCCTGACGAGTATGTTTTAGGAATACAGCTTTCCGATTTTGTGGAAAAGCTATCACTTCCATCAAAATGAAGTAGTTCATCCTCAGTGTCGCTCATCGTAAGAATCTCCATGATTTATTCCTCAATGCACCAACGACGTCTTTCAATTTTCTTTATAAAATACAGGACACAAAGAACACTGATTTAATTTTCGTGGGACAGTGAACTGTAGAGCGAAGCCTAGGCTCCCAGCAGACAAACATTCGTACAATAAGCTAGCGACCAAAACTGCGAAAGGCTATTGAGAAATGTGGCGAGAAGTCCGCTGTACGACTCAGGTAGCGGCGCGTCTATATTCGTCATCAGCACACAGGTAGCGGCTGGCGGGTGCGGCTTGTCTCGTCATCTGCACTCAAGGGAAATCCGACGGCTGCGGCTATACCCGTCATCAGCACTCGGGGCCCGCAAGCAGCATGCGTGTATAGACGTCAACAGCAGTCAAAGGGTTAAGAAAAACAAGTGCCGCGCCCAAAACCCAAGTTCCATGATGGCCGACCCGGTGGTACCAACCTAAATCCTGAGCTACCAACCTCAACCGCGCACACGCTTCTCACGTCATGATAGTACAGCGTCCGAAACCGAAAAGATGTCGTCTCAACATGGCATCATGTTTTATACCCTCGCTGACGTCAGAGCCAAAACACAACTTTCCGCTAACACTTAGAAAATTTAGGCCGGAAATATCTACATCTACATCTACATCTACATCTACATTCATACTCTGCAAATCACAAAAATTGTGGGTGGCAGAGGGTGCTAAGCACCAATCCTAAACCCGCCCATTCCAATCCCGAATAGTGCGAGGAAAGAAGGAATACATATAAGTATCAGTATGGCATCTTATTTCTCTAATCTTATCCCTCCGGTCATTGCGACCTAAATAGGTTGGCGGAAGAAGTATTTCATTGCACTCGAAATTTAAATTTTTTCGCATATTCTCCAATAAATTCGAACGCAAGCTACGTCGTCTGTCTTCCAAACTATCCCAGCCCAATCTATGTATCAATTCTGTGACGCTTTCATAAGGGCTGTAACAACAAGTCACGAATCTAGCGGCTCTCCTCTGCACCCTCTCAACTGAGTCAATCAGAACCTTGCGATACGGGTCCCAAACCCCACAACAGTAATCCAGATGCGGACGCACTAGTGTTTTATACGCTATCTCCTTTGTTTGAGCATTACAATTCCTCAAAATACGACCTATGAATCGTAATTTAGAATTAGCCTTGCCTACGACGGAAGTTATGTGCATGTCCCATTTCATGTTGCTTTGTACTATCACCCCCAGATACTTCACGGAATCAACCGTGTCAACAGCTGAATTGTTTATTTTGTAATCGTGAACAAACTGATTCTTCTTGTTACTTATCCGCATTGCCTTGCACTTTTTGCAATTTAGTGTAAGCTGCCATTTACGGCACCAATCGAAAATAGCGTCCAAATCACGCTGAATTTCTAAGCAATCGTCGGAGCACCTTATTTCCCTATAGATAACTGCATCGTCGGCAAACAATCGCAACCAGCATTTGACTTTGTCACCTAGATCGTTTATAAATATTAAGAAAAGAAGTGGACCTATTACACTTCCTTGAGGAACGCCCGAAGTAACATTTATCTTAGAAGAGGCTTCCCCGTCAACAACGACATACTGTGATCGACCAGTTAGAAAATCACGTATCCACTCGCAAATCTGAGCCGAAATACCGTAAGCTCGAATCTTCTCTAAAAGTCGGTTGTGTGGCACAGAATCAAAAGCTTCCTGAAAATCCAAAAAAACTGCATCAACTTGCGAACCTGCATCTATAACTTTCATTATGTCGTGGGAAAATAGGGCCAATTGTGTTTCACACGATCTCTTCCTCCGAAATCCGTGTTGACATGGTGTTAGTAACTCGTTCTCATCTAGAAACTTCATTATGTTCGAGCATATGACATGTTCCAGAATTCTGCTGCAGACCGATGTTAGAGATATGGTTTCGATAATTCCTAGGATCACTCCGATCTCCTTTCTTAAAAACGGGAATTACCTGGGCTATCTTCCAGCTAGAAGGTACTTTTCTCTCTTCTAGTGATTTACGGAATATATCTGACAGAAATGGTTCAATATCCTCCGCGTATTCAGAAAATACTCTTACCGGTATACCATCGGGACCCGGCGCTTTACCCCACTTCAGGAGTTTTAATTGCTTTACAATTCCTACGCTATCAATTTCTATCGGATCCATCTCTAATTCCACACGATGTGGTAAAGTGGGGATGTTTTCCATGTTTTCTCGCGTGAATGAATTTTTGAATTCGGTGTTAAATACGGTAGCCTTGTCGCGGCTGTCTTCAATTTCCCGTCCGTCTTTTATTAGAACTGGCTTATTGTTCCCACTACAACTAACTTTTTTTACATACGACCAAAATTTCTTAGGGTTTTCAGTGAGGCTCTTATTGAGAGAATTTCCACGAAAGTTATTAAAGGCCTCACGCATCGCATTCTTAACATGTCCCCTTATCTCCTCTAGCTTATCTAAATCAGTCCGATGCATCGTCCTTTTTGATCGTGCATGTATCTTCCTTTTCTTCTTGAGTAACCTTTTAACCTCCCGTGTGTACCATGGTGGATCGTTCTCTTCCGTGATTGTCCGTTTCGGTATATACAAGTTCATACCTTCCCCGAGTATATGTAGGAATCGATGCCACCTATCTTCAACGGTGCCTCCAGCTACTAAGAAGGTGTGGTAATTATGCCTCAAATACGCTCTAAAACACTCTTTTGAAGCCTTTTCGAATCTGTAAACGATCCTCTCTTTTCTATTTCTGCGCGTGGTTGTTAGTTTTATTGTAGCAATTACAGCTTTGTGATCACTTATTCCTGCGGTGGTAGCAATATTCGTGAATAGTTCAGGCCTATTTGTAACAAATATATCTAAAATATTTTCGCTACCGTTGAGGCATCGCGTTGGTTCAGTAACTAAACAATTATACGAAACTTAGAGTGTGACAGTGTTTATACTTTCTTAATAGTGAAATAATAGATATTTAGTGATTAACTTTAAGCATCTGGTTTAAAAGATTTTAGCGTAGGAATGAACTATTTTCCTACCTTGGGGAAATACTATTGTTCTAGAAGCTTCTTTATTTCGTAATTTTATAAAGCTACTATTTACACAAATAATATTATTATCACCGTGTTCTACTAAAATTCCTGAGTTTATTGGTGTAACTTTTATTAAAATTGATGCACGGATAGTTTAATTACAAAGTGTGTAAGATTTACTAAAAAATGTTATTTCAGATTTAATTTAATAACTCTGTTTCTATTACTTTTATCACAAATATAAAATTACCAAGAGATTCTCTGAATTAAATTACGTGTTCTAAAAGTTGTCTCGTCTCTGTATCTGCTAGTAAACAGCTGTAAATAATTTCTAAGTGACCACATGGTTGTAATGAAAACTAAATTTTAAGATCTCTATAGAATCGGTTCTATTGCCTGGAATTACTCGAAATTATTATATGTGATATTAGATTTTTGGTTCTTTCCGGAAATCTACTTTTTATTTCGAATGTTCTCTAGGATTTTGAGATAAAAAATGTTAAAAGTGAAGTGCATCTGACGAAGTATTAAAATTTGTTTTAAGTTATTTAAACGTTCAGAAACTACGAAATTTTAGTGAATTTATATTTTAATTGAGTTATTACTTCCCTAAAATTACTTTATTCTGCTCGAAAGTGTGTGAAAACAGTGAAATGCCAAATATTAGGAATTGCTTGTGTGCTGAACTGTATTATTTTGGATTATCGTCTTTAAGGTTAGTAAAAGGTGTTAATATTGTTACAGAAAATTAATTTAGTTGGTTTATTAAATATTGAGTTACTTTCTTGCTCGTAAATCGGTTTAAAAATGATAAAATACTTCCAAAGTAGAAGCTCATAATTCCAAAGTTGGATTATTAATGATTATTTAATTTTCGGTTGATTTAAAGTTTATTTATTACTATACAAAGTTTATATCCGGCATTTAGCAACTACTGAAAGTCTTTACTGCATTCAAATTGGTTTAGAAACTGTGAAGTTAACTTATGGCAAAATTTATTATTTGAAACTAGCTGGTACCCACGACTTCGTTCGTGTTTGTAAAGAATTTGTATTGACAGCTACCGACATCTAACAACCATAGTGCACGACAGGAGATATGATTCTACTACCATACACAAACACCAATGCTCTATGTTATGTAGTTTTGGCAGAAAAGTGACATTTGCGGAGACACATGTCTTTCATCGAAATACAAAAATATCCTTGACCGGTCACTTTCAACCACCATATCTCCCACACTACCACAGTTACTGAAATTCGGCCGATGTTGTGATCGAAAGGCGACTCTGTGTTACTACCACACACAAACGCCAGTGATCTGCGATAGATAGTTTTAGCTTAAAAGTGATACACCATGACACATGCGTCTTTGGCAGAAATATGAAATTGCCGCAGGTCGACCACTTTCAACCCCCATATCTCCCACACCCCCATAGCTACCGACATCTAACAACCATAGTGCATGACAGGAGACACGATTCTACTACCACACACAAACACCAATGGTCTATGCTATGTAGTTGTGGCAGGAAAGAGAAGTATAAAAAGACACAAATTTTTGATCGAAATATGAAAACGCCATGCATTGGCCAACTTTAATCATCATATCTCCCACATCCCCACAGCTATCGTCAATCGGCCAACGTCGTGCACGACAGGAAACTCCATGTTACTTCCACATACAAAGACCGGTGATCTGTGTTTGGTAGTGGTGGTTGAAAAGTGAAATATATGAAAACACACGTCTATTTTTATATATATATAAGATTATGAAGCAGCAATCTTGGCAAATCCAGTGAGTTAAAAAATTCTGGTGGATAGTTGACGACATCATCTTGGTTAGTTGCGCAATCAACTGATTTGTATATCCTTAATTCACCGGAAATTTCATTTTGAATTTCGAAATTTATTTAATTAACGTCCGTGTTTTTGTCTCTGTAATATAGTTCGGTCGTTCAACCAAAAAATTGACAGAAATGTAATGCAGCCACTCAAAACGTTTACAGGGATTTTGTCATTACCAATGCCAATGAGTTGTTTTGAAACCATTTCTTCCGATCAATCATTTTGCAAATCCAAAGATAATCATAAAGCGCCTTTGTTTTGTTTTGATTGACTGGCAGTAATATTATTTTCGTTGATGACACGCAAACCTTTTTTTTCCTTCGAACTTTATTTTGGGCAGGCATAGATTAATATCCATACAGTCTAATCAACTTGAAGGCATACCAGAGCTAATCCTAACACGCCTTTGTTTTGTTTTATTTTGATTGGCTGGTTTGTATGGGAAAAGAAAGGTGTTGATTTTACTATTTTCCTCGCAATTTTTACGTTTTTTCTCTCCGTAAGAACCTTCCTTGTGGATTAACGAAAATATGAAGGAAAAAATAATTTGCCGAATTGGTCGAACCGTTCTCGAGTTTTGCACTTAGCAACACATTTGGCAATTCATTTTTATTTATATAGAAGATTTTAAAAGTTAGAAAGTATTATTAGTCGCAACCAATTCAATCACCATGAATTCTACCCGAACATAGTTTAAAACGAATGGAACCCATCACCACAAGGCTTACCAGAACATTGCATTCTTAAAATAATAGGATAAGTGTGGCTCGATCGTCAGACGATAATGCATATCGCTTCTCAACTGAAATACCAGTAATCGATTTTGCTTTTTAGGTATTCTTAATATTGCATCCTTCTAAACTGATGCATTCTATTTTCATAGTCGAAACTTTCGTGGTAGGTGGCGTGGGTATAAATGTAAACACACTGAACAAATAAACACACAAATGGTTTTCGAGAGAACGAAAATTTAAAAGCAACCAAGAAAATGCCACGCACGGAGGAAATAATGATAACACGTACGTCAGTGATATTATTTTCACTGATCACACGCAGGCATAGATTAATATCCACAGACCCTAATCAACTTGAAGTAATACCAAAGATAATCCTAACACGCCTTTGTTTTGTTTTGATTGAGGGAAAAGAAAAGTGTTGTTTTTACTATTTTTCCTTCCAGTTTTTGCATTTTTTTCTCTCCATAAGAACCTTCCTTGTGCCTTAACGAAAATATAAAAAAAGAATTAGCCGAATTGGTCCAGGCGTTGTTGAGTTATGAGCTTACCAACACATTTTGCGATTCATTTTTATATTATAGATTGACTTTGAGTGATTTAAACTATTTCCTCCCAAACTAATGTTTTCTTTCTGTTATAGAAGGTTTACTTTAGGGATTTTATTTACTTTTGAGTACTTTTACAGTTCCTAAAAGGGTTTATTTAGTTTGTTTGGTTACAGTATCTTCATGCTATATAAAGCTTTGCTCTCATAACCTGTACACGAAATGAAACTATCTTTTACTAAAGAGTGAGCTTTTCCTCCAATACCTAAAGGTGAGAGGCTAGAATTTGCTAAAATTCTAAGATGATTACAACATGCCAATGCCATTGAAGTCTTTTTCCTTGTTAACATCTCTTGTAATGCTTCCCCTTGTAGTCTCTCCCTGATGTTTTCATTTCTGATTTTATCTTTCTTCATCACTTTCTCTAACCCTCTCAAAAGCCTCATATCTGCCATCTTCAATCTGCTAATATCTTTCTTCATCCAGGCTTCACAGCCACAGATTAGTATGTGCTGGTAATATACTTTATAGAGTAGAAATTTTGATTCCTTCTTTATGTTCTACCTCCAGATTACATCCTTTATCTGATGATACAATTATCCACTCTTCCTTACTCACTGATATATTTCTTCCTCCATCTTTTCAATGATAGTTACCTCACTTCCAGATACGCAAATGATTCCACTCATTCCAATTTCTTGCATTGAGTAACACATCCTTTGAAGGGCAGTAATTCTTGTTATCTTCATTATTTTGGTTTTCCTACACTCAGGCCATGTTTACCCATTTCAGTCCACCATTTCTTAAATTCTCTTTCCAGATCCGTCTCTGTCTCCTCCCATTTTATTATGTCATCAGCATATACAACCACTTTATCTATCTATTTCTACATATCTACATATATACTCTGCAATTCACAAAATTGTGGGTGGCAGAGGGTGCTCAGCACCAAAGCTAATCCCTTTGCTGTGCATTCCAATCCCTAATGGTATGAGGGAAAAAGGAATTCATATAAGAATCAGTCCGGCACCTTATTTCTCTAATTTTATCTTTCCTGTCCTTCTGACTCAAATAGGTTGGTGCAAGAAGTATTTCACTACACTCGATAGTGAAAGTGGGAGTACGCATGTTTACCAATATGTTTAAACGAAACGTGTGTTGTCTATCTACCAGAGACTCCCAGCCAAGTCAACTAATCACTTCTGTGATGCTTTCATAAGGACTGTAGCAAGCGGTCATGAATTGAGCGGCTCTTCTCTGTACTTTCTCTATACTTTCGGTCAACCCCTTAGGAAACGGATCCCAAATGGCACAACAATAATCTAAATGTGGACGCACAAGAGATTTTTACACTATCTCCTTTGTTTGTTCATTACAATTTTTCAAGATTCAACCTATGATTCACAGCCTAGAATTTGCTTTACCTACTAACGGATTAATGTGTATGTCCCATTTCATGTTCCTTTGTACTGTTACTCCCAAATATTTCATAGAATCGACCATATCAATAACTGTATTGTTTAACTCGTATTTCTGAACAATTGGATTCTTTTGTTAGTTATGCTCATTGTCTTGCACTTTTTACAAGTTAGAGTAAGTTGCCACTCAGCACAGCAAGCCAAAATAACATCCAGATCACGCTGAATTTCTAAGCAATCGGTCAAATTTCTTACTTCCCTATAAATAACCGCATCATCAGCAAACAATCTAAAAAGACTTTCACTTTGTCTCCGAGATCGTTTATAAAAATTAAGAAAAGAAGTGATCCTATTACACTTCCTTGAGGTACACCCGATGTAACATCTAGATTAGAAGAACTTTCTCCTTCAACGACGACATACTGCGACCGACCAGTTAGAAAATCCTTAATCCATTCACAAAGCTGATCCGATATACCATACGCTTGAAGCTTCCCTAATAGGTGGTTGTGTGGCTCAGACGATAGAGCTAATCGATGGAAGGAATACATTGAGAAACTTTATGATGGGGCTGACTTGAACAATAGCATAATGGAAAAGGAAGGTTATGTCAACATTAATAACTTAGGAAATCCTGTTTTGAGGACAGAATTTAATAGAGCTCTGATTGACTTGAAAGCAAATAAATCAGTTGGAATTGATGAGATTCCTGCAGAACTTCTTAAATCCTTAGGAGAAGAAGGAATCAGAAGATTATTCAAGCTGATAGTAAAGTTATAAGTCAGAAGAAATTTTAACTGGTTTTCATAGAAATATTATCTTCACACTTCCAAAGAAATCACAACCTGACAAATGTGAGAATTATCACACCATTAGTCAAACATCACATGCTTGAAAATTACTGACCATACAGAAGAATGGAAAGGGTAGTAGAAGAGATAGTAGGTGAAGATCAGTTTAGGTTTAGGAAAAATCATGGTGCAAAGGAAGCAATTCTGGCTTTAAGATTAATACTTGAAGTGCGGGTCAAAAAACACAAAGATACTTTTTTGACATTTGTTGATATAGAAAAAGTTTTGGTTGATTCCGCTTGGAGGGATATTGGTCGAAGAATTAGAAATATTGAGTGGGAGGTGAATAATAACTGTTACCACAAGCTGGCAATCAGTTGCATGCATAAGGCAGTTGGAAAATTTTATTTTGTGGGTAAGGGTGTCAGGAATTTGAACAAATTACCAAGTGAATTGATGAATAAGTTACTAAAAACGTTGAAGGAATTTAAAATCAAAATTTGTAATTTGCCAATGAAGAGGGGGAAGCAATTTAACACTCAAATTATATAAGATAATTAAAAAATATATATAACAAAGTGATAATTAGATGACTAAGAGAATTGGTATCAGAGCATGTGCACAATAACAGGTGGTTCTTTTTAAATTGTCAGTCATAGGTAAGGCTGTTGCTGATGACATAATGCTTTATGGTAGGACTAGCTGCTATACCCAGTGTTTCCTGGGTCTGAATATATTGCACACTTAATGGCATGATGACCAGCCTCCTTATCTCAGATGTTGTAATATAACCTAAATTTTGTACATCTATTACCAAAATTTCTTTAAAGAGTGTCAAGCTGAATTTAGTATTACAGAAATGGATGTTTAGAAGCAGTTTCTTACAATTTTCAGGAAATAAGTTGAAGCAAATACTAAAATTCAAACAAAACCTTTGCAAACATTGCCACTATATAGGATTCTGCTTATTTTATTAGAGAAAATGCTACAATCATTTTCAGAGGCACAGTGATAAGGATTAAAACAAAGTATGATACTTTGTAGGTATAGAATAGTACTGAAGAGATAATGGATTTTTAAGTTGAATCGACCTCATGGTGCAATGCTCAAAATAAACAGTTTAATAATTCCTAAGATTTTAGTTTTCAAGATACAAACATGATTTATAGCTCAAAACATTCGTTGAATTCTGTAGCACATTATGTGAAAATTTGAAATTGTTAGGTAAAAATTAAGTAATGGTTTTGTTGGGTTTTATGGTTTATGGTATATTTTGGCTAAATACAGAGATGGGAGTTTATTTAAAAGAAAGTAGAATTTTTTCTGAGTACAACGTACTAATTTTTATGAAAATCCATGCCATACTTTGGCCAGAGTGAAAAAAAGTAAATGAACAACAAATTCTTGCAAATGGATGCTTATTGTTGTTAGACTCAGCAAAACAAGCATAGAAGGAAAATAACTAAGATTTTAGAAATAATATGAAAGCTACTAAATAGTAATAATAGCAGTCAAATAGCATCACTATCAGATACAAAATTTTATGAAGAATCATTTGAATCATATACTCAGCTTTGTAGCTTTTTAAATTTTGCATCATTAATTACACTAAGATAGAAAATAATAAATATTGGGAAGAATTAGGAGATCATTTCAAAACTAGTTTCAGCACTGAAGCTTACATACTTTAAATGTGAGAGTAAATTTTAGGTAGTATCATTGTAATTATTTTTTTCATTCAAAATAGCCCTGTGCTTTTTTTTATAGTTTTGTTGTAAGCCAACTTTAATGGTAATTGCAATCCATTAAAATTGAAGGGCATTGTAATTGATATGAAAGGTATTTGCAGTATAAATACTGTCTGCCCTTTTACTTTGCAAGTCATTATACTTGGTTTGTTGATGTTATTGTGCAGTTGTTTGAGGCAGAGTCTTGTACCATTACACAGTTTTGGTGCATTCAGATTCTTCTGTAAAATGATTAGCAAACCAACCTTCTATTTGAGGCAATTTAGCAGCATTAATGGAACATTTAACAAATTTAAAAATTCAATAGGAAAATTTAAAGTTTAATTTTCGTTAGTCATGGTGTCAATCGACATGCATTCCCTCTAATTCTTAGTTAATGAAAAATGCTTATTTTGACTATCACATGATATATGGCTTAAATTCATTGAATCAAAGTGTTCAGACCACTATTCTCATCAAAATATAAGGGGAATATTTAGTAAAACTGATGACATTACCTTATGCCTAGAAGAGATTAAAAATTCCAGAAATTGCAATGTAGATGTTTTGTGCATATCTGAGCATCATTTGTCTGACAGGAATATCTCAGCTGTCAATCCCAAATTGTAAACTAAGTTCTCATTTCTGTAGATGTAAAATGGAGAAAGGGGGATTTGCCATTTTTGTTAAAAATAATATTCAATACAACAGTGTAGATGTAAGTAAGTATTGTATAGAACAACACTTTCAATGGTGTGTTACTAAACTAGAATATGGTAAGGAAGAGCTCATAGTAATCGCAATTTACAGTGCCCCCTCAGCAAATTTTAGACTGTTTTCAGTCTTTGCTAATAAGTTTCAAAAATAACAAACAAATAGTTTTATGTGGAGATTTTAATGTTGACTTTCTCAATCACAGCAATGAGAGGCTGGATATGGAAGCCTTGATGTTGTCTTTTAACTTAATGGCACTTGTAAATTTCCCTACTAGAATACAAAATAATAGCAGGACTGCAATTGATAACTTTTTTATGGATATTTCTCAGTACAGTAATTACAATATACTTCCAGTAATAAATGGTATCTCAGATCATGATGCCCTGCAGTTATGTATCAAGTCCAGAAACACTATTAAACAGATCAAGAAAAGTTGGGTGTATAGAAGAAATATTAATGAAAACAATATAAAACATTTAATAGATTCCTTAAATAATGAAAAATGGTCAGAAGTGTACCACGCACATGGTGTTAATGAAAAATTTTATTCCTCAATGTATTTCTAACACTTTTCGAAGGAAATTTCAAAAACAGGAAAGTTGTCAATACTCCAAACAATGAACTGAGTAAGGGATGGATAACAAAGGGTATTAGAGTATCTTGTAAACCGAAAAGGAACCTGTAATTAAAAGTGAGAGAATCAGATAACAGTACACTGAAAGCTCATTACAAATTTTATTCTAATATACTAAGAAATTTGATAAGGAAGGCCACGAACAGGTATATATCAGAGAAAATAGCGAATTCAGGCAATAAGATGAAAACTACATGGAATATAATAAAAACTGAAACAGGAAAATCTGTAAATCACTCTAAAGACATAAAAATAGAACAAAATGGATCTGTTCATAGTGAAGTAGGGGAAGTTTGTGAAATATAACAAACATTTTACTTCAGTTATAGAGAAATTAGGCATAGAAAAGCAATCCCCACATAGTGCACAAAGGCTTCATCAGACTGCTTTCCCAAATAAATTTGTAGAAATGCAATTGCCACCAGTAAAAGTCTCAGAACTAAATAAACACAAAAAACAATTAAAACCTAAAAATTCTTCCAGCTATGACAATATTTCAAACTAATTACTGAAAAGATGTTCTGATTGTATCAGTCATGTACTTTCCCACATTTGTAATGAGTCCTTAATCCAAGGCATGTTTCAAAATAGACTAAAATAACCAGTTGTAAAACCGTTGTTTAAAAAAGGAGAAGCAACACGGGTAGATAACTATTGCCCCATTTCATTACTTTCAGGATTCTCAAAGATTTTTCAAAAAGTTCTGTACTGTAGAGTAATAAAACATGTTAAACAAAATAATATCATCAGTAAATCACAATTTGGGTTCCAAAAGGATGATCTATAGAAATGGCTATATATTCATTTTTAACCCTTTATATGGCAAAAAAAAAAGAACAACGTTTTCCCTTGTTTTACAGTTTTTAGAGGTCTTGATGGTCTCTGTTATCCAAAAAAATATTTTAAAAAAATTTTAAAATCTTTTTATCGTTGGTAATAGGGTGGTACATATGTGTACCACTGCCCTATAACGACAACAATGTTCCGTCAGTGTACAACACAGTATTCAATAAACATTGTTTTAATGATTATATGAACATGAATATGAATATACATGCCAATATACACAAAAATCCTGATTTCAGCAATTGAAACAACTCATGACACTAGCAATATAGCCTCATACTTGGCAACGTATGGAATCCCATTATTATGAGAATTCCAAATAGAGCTTTGATTTCTTCATATGTAGAACAGAGATCTGTACTCATTGTTTGAGTGGCATAAAGATTGGACTGTTCCACTATGAGTTGCCAAACATCTGATGTAAAAAAAGAGAAGAATATGCCAGATGGAGACTTACTATCTGTGTCGAATTTTGGACCATAGGGTTCTTGAAATTGCCAAGTGCTAAATTTCATGGGCATCTTCCCTTGGTTAGACCAACGAAACTGTTCAGTAGAATTTTCATCAGAGTCAGATTCTGACTCGGAGTACGAAATGTTTGTATCTTGAATAATGGTCTGGGGCAAAATCTCGTTTTCTAACATTTTACTGGGTACCACAGTTGAATCATCAGATGAAAGTTCGTCATCTCCCTCGTTACACACTTCCATGTCGTTTGCTATTCGAGATGATATTTCATTATTTTGTTGTGAGCATCCTGCTATTGTAGACGTAGATCCAGTGGCACGAGTCTTGCGTGGCGATCCATGCACATTTAGTGGCAGTAAATCTTCAGCATCTTCATCTCCTCCCTCTTCCGAATCATACACTTGATCATCAGTAAATGAATTTAGTAACTCTTCAATTTCCTTTTCTGTAAGTCCCTTCATGACCTGAAAGTGTTGTAAATCCTTTTGTTACTATATGTATTGTTAGTTCCACTTCAGTTTTATTTTTCGATATAGTGCTTTGTTGTAAATGATTATCTAAATCTGCTAGGTAATATATAGTTTCGATAAAATGTGAGTTTTAATTTTAACTGAAAGCACGACGTGAATAAGTAAGTAAAATATAAATGAAAGAAAGAAAATATAAGTAAACAACACCCACTTCCGCACTTCAATGGCGTGAAATTTGCGTGTTATTGGTGTATCTACTTCAATATTATCTTTCGGCAAACAATTCTCTAGTGATTGTTTATCAAGAACAATCACATAATGTCAGTAGTTTTCGAGAAAATGTTTATTTTCAGTGTAACTAAAAGCATGAAAAGAGAAAATACAAGTAAAAACTCCCATTTTCTTGCGTCAGGCTTCAGCACGAAGTTATTATCGATTAAAAACTATGTAGAGAGGTGAAAATTACGATCGTAAGCCATTGTATTTTATAGTCACGTTATAATACTATACTTACGAATGATAAACAGCTTTCTCTCTTCCTCTTCCTGCTGGCAAATTCACAAAATGTTCCACAACTATAATGCAGCGATGTAGCTAAAGGTCACTGGTACACATGTGTACCGATCAAAGATATTTGTGCACACACAACCTATAACGTAGTTTACAAGCACGCCAACAGATGTCAGAATGATACTGCTGTGTGTTTAGAAGGCAGTGAACAAGCGGTACGCTAGTGTACCAAAAACACCTGTGAGATACATATTTTTATAAGTAAGTGGTACACTATTGTACCAAGTACTATAAAGGGTTAAATGACACATTTGAGGAACTGAATAATAAAATGAGCCCTGGAGGAATATTTTGTGATCTTGCAAAAGCATTTGACTGTGTAAATCATGAATTACTTTTTAAAATGGAATATTATGGTATTTATGGAACCACAGGTAAATGGTTTAAATCATACATGGAAAGTCGAATGCAAAAAGTTTCCATTTTTGATCCTAAAATAAGCAAAGATGCTTCATCAGATTGGGAGAAAATAAAACATGGAATTCCACAAGTTTCTGTCCTAGGACCCCTCCTCTTCTTGTTGTACATCAATGAACTTCCTGGAAACTTATCAGACAAAGTGAAGAGTGTTTTATTTTCAGATGACACTAACCTGACTGTGAGAAAAACACCAAACATTAATCTAGAATTTAATATAAATGAAGTACTTAATGAAGTAGCAAATTGGTTTAAGCCAGATTCATTAAAATTAAATTTTGAAGAAAAAAAAACACATTATATTAGGTTTAAAACAAAAATTAATGCACAGCCAGATTTGCAAGTAAGCTATAAAAGTAACACAATATTAGAAACAAAGAGTATAAAATTCCTTGGTATTAAGATAGGTGAGAAACACTGTTGGCACGAACATAGCACTTTACTACTTACGAAGTTAAGTAGTGCTACCTTTGCAATACGAACACTTTCTCTAACAGCAGATCAAGTATTAACGAAACAGGTGTATTTTCATTCAGTGATGTCATATGGCATAATCTTATGGCGAAACTCTTCACAAAGAAAAAAGTTTTCATAGCACAGAAAAGAGCTATTAGGTTGTGTGAGTGGAGACTTTCCTGGCGTATCAATGCAACAAAATCTTCACGGTTGTCCAGCTGGATGGTGGTGTAAAAACACCACGTTTCGACAGATGACTCTGCTGTTTTCATCAGGTATCTTCGATATGTTCTCAGCAGACTGTCTTTGCCTCGACTGGATTAGCCGCATGTCGAACCTCCTATATACCATGTGTCTGCTCTAAAGTGTATATCGGTCAGACAATCCAAATGATCGAAGAGCGCCTTATCGAACACAAATGGCACCTGAGGCTGATGCAACTGGACAAGTCTGTGATAGCCGAGCATGCCTTCGATGAAGAACACAAGATAGTGTTTGATAAAATGGCGGTATTGGCCAGGCCCTCTTCCTTCTGACACTCAGTCATAAGTGAGGCGTTGGAGATCTGTCATTGTGACAAAAACATAAATAGGGACGGTGGGCTCTTTCTGAGCGAAGCCTGGAAACCTATCATTAGTGATCTCCGACGAGAGTGTAGCAGATTTGCACCATCTAATGATACCAGTCAGGAGCCGCAGCGGACCACGAATTAAGCTAGCGGTCACGGCCAATCAGCAGTGGACACATAGCATCACGGACTGCCAGCACATTCTGGTGGGAGAGAGCTAGTGGTGCCAGTGGTGACCGCAGCGGGCCGCGTATAAAGCCAACGCTCTCGACCAACTGGAGGGAGTGGGCCTTCCAGCTGAAAGGTATATAGGAGGTTCGACGTGCGGCCAATCCAGTTGAAGCAAAGACAGTCTGCTGAGAACATATCGAAGATACCTGATGAAGACAGCAGAGTCAGCTGTCGAAACGTCGTGTTTTTACACCACCATCCAGCTGGACACCCGTGAACTTCTTACAGACAACTTTTTAAAAAAACTCAATATTCTTACAATGACTTCTCAGTATATATATTCTCTCATGTGCTTTGTCACAGATCATTTTAACCTGTTTACTTCTAATTCACAGGTACACAATTTCAATACAAGAAACAGAAATAACTTGCACAAAACACAAATATCTCTGTTATTAGTACAAACAGGAGTTAATTATTCTGGTATACATCTGTTTAATAAACTTCCCAAAAGTATAAAACATTCTGCAGATAATAAAGATATATTTTTTAAAAAAACTGAGAGATTATCCTATTGGCAACTCCTTCTACAACATTCAAGAGTTTGAACAAATTAATTAATTGTATTCAGTATGGCCTTTGCAAAATTCAGTTGTAAAAATTAATGTTTATTGTTATTCTCTTTATTTGTCTTTCGAACATATACTTGTTTTTACTATGATTATGACTCATATTGTATGTATGTGTATTAACCAAGACATGTTTCACATCCCAGAGGTAGTTCCTCAGCAGGGATCCATGAAACAAGATTGCTAAATAAATAAAATTACAGTCTTCTTGAGTGAGATATGGTGGTTGTGGCTTTACACTTCATAAAATCTTCACTGTGATGTTTCATATTTCGTAAACATCATCAGCTGTTAGGCATAAACAGAAGAGACAATCATGGGCGCCGGCAGGATTGCTACTAGGGGGGTGCACCAGGGCTGTGTTGGTGCCCCCCCCCTATCGGCCCAAAAATTTCCGCGCGACCCTTTTTTTTTTTTTTTTTAGCTCTACTACTACCCACACGGCGACCCGGGATGCGGGATGTAGGGGGGTGCACCCGGGATGCAGGGGGGATGCACCAGGGCCGTAATTCGTAATTGGTCCTCCCCACCCCCTATCGGCCCAAATTTACGGGCGACCCGGGATGTCAGGGGGGTGCAAGTGCACCCCCCTCCCGGCGCCCATGGACACAATGGAACAATGACTTTGTTCAGCGGTATTTTGTCTGGTGTTAAAGTGAATTTGAGTCCTTTCATGAGAACTGAATTAGTTGCGGCATCTTAAGTTTCCCAGTAAAGTTGACCACACACTACTCTGACTTACTTGCTTGCTGCTGGGAGTGTTACTATTCTGCTAGTTTTGGAATTATCAACATTTGAAAAAACTTCATTTTTCTGAATGCTTCATTTATACCTTGACAATTGTTCCAAATTGGTCCAGTCACTGGAATTTAGGATGTTGCTTTTGAAAAAGTGAATGTTGGAAATTCTTACTTCCAACACTGCTAATTCTCTTCAAGTTTGTCTGATTCAATCATGGAGCAAGGCTTGAGATTTCCTATTCAGTATTTTGCCGTCTGAACATGTTTCTTTATCATGACAAAACATGAGAGGACATGAAACAAATACTTCATGGGTTTTCTGCCGATTATAATCTTTATTTAATAACAACAACATTTTGGCTACCACCTCCATTGCATTAATCAGGTTAACTGTCATATAAAGTTACTAGACAGTGAATGTCTTGTGAGTGAATCCTGGCTCCTGTAAGTAGCCTGCTACCAGACAAGCTTTCCACAGCTCTCCCAGGAGTCCAGGCACAGAGAACTTGGACATCTTGCTATTGGCCAAGCCAGCATCAATGACCTTGCAGATGCTCTCTGCTGCCCTCCCATTGGTCAGCTCATCAGTCAGTCTCAGACGAGGTCCCTACCGAATGGCTGTGTCTAACACAATATAATTTTAAATCTTGGATCACAGGCTCCCACATTTCACTCAGGAAGAGACCACCATCTCTGTTGATGTTGTTGTTATTATTTGAATCTCCAGCGCTTCTCTGATTACTGAATCCCAGAAGTACAATATCTGAGACAAAACTTTAGTATAGTCAATGTTTAAGCTATAAAAATTTTCTACTTCATGTTCGGCTAACGCGGATTTGTCCAATTGTAGCAACCGCCGATATTGTTGGTGCTTAGTGCAGCATTCCTCAATGGTCCTTTTGGTTTGGCTTATGTATACTTCTCTGGCAGTGGGCTATTTATAGGAGCCAGGATTCGCTTGCAAGAGATTCACTGTCTTGTAACCTTATATGACAGTTAACTTGATAAAAGCAACAGAGGTATTTGACAAAAAAATTGTTGTTTTAAATAAAGAGTGTAATAATCAAGAAAATATCCAGCAGCAAGTCTGTGAAGTATTTATTTCAAACATATGCTGGGAGAAACTCAATTCTCACATGAGAGGTCATCTTTA
This sequence comes from Vandiemenella viatica, assembly GCA_031002005.1. Classification (NCBI taxonomy): domain Eukaryota; kingdom Metazoa; phylum Arthropoda; class Insecta; order Orthoptera; family Morabidae; genus Vandiemenella; species Vandiemenella viatica. Next base: position 355,810,830 of record JARYHS010008074.1, on the reverse strand, counting down.
TCACAGCATCTTCAAAGAAAGGCTAGATTAATAATCCTCATGTTCTTTTTCTGTCATTGTGATCCAAACTGTCAGGTTGATTTAAAAATATTCTTCCCACTGAGATGGATCAAATAATTGCATAGACTTCTCTGGTCATTGTACATATTATCTATGATCTCTGGGTGGAGCCACATCGATATTACAACCTAATGTTTCAGCCATCATGCTGTGGCTTTCATCAGAGGACTGCCGTGTCTGCTGCAGTTGTTACCCGTATATAGCAGAGAGAGAGTGCGAGCACTAACTTTCAACAATGACATCAGAGAAGATACCGCACCTAGCATAGGTGGTCGGATGATGTCATTCATCTTATGTCCTTCTCAGCAGGTTTGACCAAATATGGTCAAGATGTAGGCCATTATTAGCATTTATGTTGTTAGGTCTCTTTTGTATTTCTACTGCATCTCTTATATGCCTTGGCCACCATCCACTCTCTACAGTGACAATGCTGGTCTGGTCAAATAAAATTAATTGAATGTCCGCGGCTGGCTGAATGTCTAGCAACAGCTGATTTGCTGCCATACCTCATACATTCATTTAGTCTTTTTGACAGTGTGTCCTGTCTCATGGATATATACCTGGCCACAGCTGCAGTGTATTTGGTGTAATTTGTTCCTCTTGTCTTTTATATTTACAAGTACATTTTAAATCTTTCAGGATGCCCTGTATACACTTCGGACATTTTTCTTTTCTTAAAAGACAACCAATCATATCATTCACCCCTTGAATGTATGGTATTATTGCCACTGAACCATCAGTTTGTCTGCTGATCTCTTATGTCAGTGCTGAGGTGATATTAGAGTACCAATTGACTTGCTGATAATATCATGGCAGTAGCCATTTGGAAGAAATGTCTACCTTAAGTCCTCTGATGATAGCCACAATGTGATAGCTGAAACATTAGATTTTAATAAATCATGCAACTCCACCTGAAGAACCATGATAATACAGCTATCAATGCATTTGCTCCATGATAATTACTTGTATAGATGATAGAAGTGAATGTAGGGTAAAATTTGGTAAACTAAGGAAAAAATTAGAAGAGGTCAAAATAGTCTCACATTCTTCCAATACAATACAATACATTCATTTTCCACTGATCCCAATATATGAGACTGCCTCTGTGGGATGTGGAAAGTTGTCAATTTACAGATAAACAGTTGCATAACAAAATAATACATACACCAGTAGATGTACAGTCATAACATATATGGTACATTAAACAATTCCATAACAAAATAACACATATGAGCACCAGAATATATACAGTCATAGCTGTTGAGTATTGTACATTTATATCTGTGAGGAATGTTCTGATGCTGGATGTATCTTTGGAGATGTATCTTTGGAATTGTACATGAGTGAGAAGAGTCGTTGTCTGGCTGTTGAACTGAAAACATGTGGATATAAAGTTGTAGTGTGTATGCCTCAATAAACGTATTATTATTACAGCAGACCTTATTGTATGGTGAACATTATTTAACATGGTAGCAGAGCGTGGTTGAGTGGTTAAATGGTTGAAAAAAAAAGGTCTGTGGCTTTCGTGTATTCAAGAAAGTTTGATTTCAAGTAATAATGGCTGACATTGTAATACCGTGCTTTGACGGCGAGGACTATGGAAATTGGAAGAAAAGAATAACAATGTATTTAAAGATGAAGAAATGTTATACAGTGGCTTCAAGAGAGAAAACAAGTATGGATAATGCTGAAATTTGGGAAGAAGAAAATCTGAAGGCAGTAAACGACATCTATAGTGCTCTTACGAATAAGCAACTTGAGTTTGTGAGTGATAAAGTGAATGCATATGAAATAATGACTAAGTTCGACGAATTATACTCCAAGGAATCAACTGCACTACAAATAATTTGTAGAAACAAACTGGAAAAATTGAAGTTAAAAGACTACAATGAAACAGCAACATTCTTTAGTGATTTTGAAAGGACAGTAAACGAATTGAAAGCTGCTGGGGCTAAAGTGACTGAGAAAGAAAAATTAAACTACATGATAAGAACTTTGCTGGGAGTTTGTGCTACATTGGTGACTTGGTCAATGTTTTGAAAGAAGAAGATCAAACTGTTGAATTTGTTAAAAGTAAAATTCGATTAATGGACTTGAAAGGTGAAAGTGAATCTGTAAAAACAAATGCATTCCATAGTATGAGAAAATCTGGTACAAGTCGTCTGGAACAATTGTGTTGGGGCTGCGGAAGAAGAGGACATTTCAAGAGAGAATGTCGTGGTCGAAATGAAGAAAATGAAAGAGGCACATGGAATCACAGCAGGCAGTATCAAAGAAGCAGCAGAGGAAGTAACCATCAAAGTGGAAGCTTCAGAGGTCACAACAATGATCAACCGTGGAGCGGAAGTAAGCACAAGGGATCCAGAAACGACCGGTATCGGCGAAGTCAAGAATGCCAACAAAGTGAAAGTGTAAGTGCAACGAGATCAAGAAACGGCCAGTATCGGCATGGTGAAGTATACCACCAAAGTGACAGTGAAACAGGCAGTTTTGTAACAGAGGTTAGGAGCTTGATGGTGCGAAATAAAATGAACACAGGTAACAAAGATAATATTAAAATTGATTGGTTATTGGATAGTGGTTGTACAGATCAGTTTGTAAATAATGAAGAGTATTTTTCTGAGTGTGTAACTTTAGAAAAGCCTGTAGAGGTAAAGATTGCTGATGGGAAAATTTTGAAAGCAACTAAGATAGGAAATGTAGTTAGTTATTTTTCAGTTTATGGTAAATTGATTCAAATTAATATGGAAAATGTATTTTATGTTAAAGACATGATTAGAAACTTGATTAGTTATGCAAAAGTAACAGACAAGCACAAGATTGTATCTGTTGGAAATGTTTCAAAAGTTTTTGATGGAAATAACAGGCTAATTGCAATTGCTATGAAGGAAGGTAATCTGTTTAAAATGACAAGTAGCATTTTTAAGGAAGATGTTAATGTAAATATTGTGAGAAACAGTGATTCTATGACTGAAAAGGAGAGATGGCATCGCATATTAGGGCATGTAAATTTTAACTATTTAAATACTTTGTGTAAAGATCAATTAGCAGTTGGTTTACCTAAAAGTTTAGAGTCTGAATATATGAAGTGTAAAGTTTGTATTGAAAACAAAATGCACAATTTACATTTTGAAAATAATAGAAGCAAAGCAGAAGGAATTTTAGAAATTATTCACACTGATTTAAATGGGCCTCACTCAACTCTTGGTTTGAATGGTGAAAGATACTTTCTAACTTTTATAGATGATTATAGCAAAGCAGCTCGTGTTTACCCTATCAAATCAAAAAGTCAAGTTTATGATTGTCTAGTTGCATATGTAAATGAAACTAAAAATTTGACAGGTAAAACTATTAAGAAACTGAGATGTGATAATGGAAAGGAATATTTAAATTCTGATGTTTATCGATTTGTAAAGAAAAAAGGAATTGTTTTAAATGTTTGCCCTCCCTATGTACATGAGTTAAATGGTATGGCTGAAAGATATAATAGATCTATCTTGGATATGTCACGGTGTTGCTAGCTGAAGCAAAAGTAGATAGGAGGTTCTGGCCTGAAGTAGTTTGTACAGCAGTTTATCTTAAAAACATAACTTTAGCTAATACTATTGAAAAGAAAACTCCCTATGAAATTTAACTAGGAAAGAAACGAAATGTTAACATCTGAAGCTATATGGTAGTAAAGTTTTTGTAAGAGTACCTGAACAATTGAGAAAGTCTAAATGGGATCGTAAAGCTGATATGGGAATTTTATTAGGTTATAGTGAAGTTGGATACAGAGTATTAGTGAATAATAAAATTGTTGTTTCAAGACATGTTGATATTGTAGAGAATAATGTTAAACTTATCCTCTTAAAGGGTTATGATTCAGAGAGTGATTCTAGTGATGAAAATGAATCTGTAGATGAGGAAAGGAAAGAAGGAGATGTTAAAGGAGGTTTAAACAGTGATAAATGTAAATTGACTAGGTCAGGTAGAAAATGTAAAATGCCAGATAGATTTAATGATTATGTCTGTAGCAATATCATTTATGTAAACTTTTGTTGTGCTGATAGTCCATATAATTTCGAGGAGGCATTTAATTGTTAAGCGTCAGTGTATTGGAAACAAGCAATGGACAAGGAGATTGACTGTTTGTATCAAAACAAAACATGGAAACTAGTAAAGAAACCAGAGAATGTAAATGCTCTTGATGTAAAGTGGGTTTATACAAAAAAATCAGATAACGCTTATAAAGCAAGACTAGTTGTAAGGGGTTTTCAACAAAAGGAAGTTGTGGATGATATATATTCACCAGTGGCTAAGATGCAGACATTGAAACTTTTACTGTCAAACTGTTGTCAAAATGGTTTAGCTATAGAGCAAATGGATGTTGAAACTGCATTTCTTAATGGTAAAGTTTTATCAGAGGTTTATATAAATCAGCCAAGAGGGTACGAAGATGGTACTAATAGGGTTTGTAAATTGAATAAAGCATTGTATGGTTTACGAGAAAGCCCTAGAGCTTGGTATGGTTGTTTTGATGAATTTATGAGTGATCTAGGTTTTGCAAAATGTGAATTTGATTATTGTCTGTATACTTTGATTGATGGAGATGATGTAATTTATTTAATAATATTTGTTGATGATCTATTAATTTGTTGTAACAGTAAAAGTAAATAGATAAAATCAAGAATCAGTTGTCGGAGAAATTCAAGATGAAAGACTTGGGTCAAGTAAAAACCTATTTAGGAATTAATATAGATTACAGTCTGGAAGAAAATGTTATGGGTTTGAGTCAGGAAAATTACATCAATTCCTTAGCCTGAAAGTATAAAATTGTAAACTCAAAATTGTATGATACACCAATGGAAGTTAATTTAAAATTAGAACCTGTGAATGAAGTATGTCAAGACATTAGATACAGAAACTTAATAGGTGCTCTTTTGTACATCAGTTCAGGAAGTAGACCAGATATCAGTTACAGTGTTAATTACTTAAGTAGATTTCAGAATTGTTACTGTAAAGTTCATTACAAGTATGCGTTAAGAGTATTAAATTATTTGTATTTAACGAAAAAATTTAAATTAAATTTCTGTAGAAATGAAATTGTAAAAACTTTGGATTGCTATATTGATGCAGATTGGGCAGGTGATATTGTAGATCGAAAGTCCACGACGGGGTATGTAATTAGATTGTTTGGAAATTCAATATTTTGGAAATCTAGAAAACAAGGAAGTGTCGTTAAATCTTCCACTTTTGCTGAATATATTGCCTTGTCAGAAGCTGTTACTGAACTAAAGTATGTTTTGGATGTATTAAAAATTTTTAACGTAAATATCAAAGGACCTGTCCAAGTATATGTAGATAACTCAGGAGCAGTAAATATTGTGAAGTATGGTAATTTTTCAAAGAACTCCAAGTATATTGAAGTACACTATCATTTTGTAAATGAGTGTTATACAAATGGTGTAATAGACATTGTGAAAATAGAATCTAATGAAAACATTGCTGACATTGTGTAAAGTTAAGTTCAAAAAGTTTAGAGAGATGTTGAATGTGAATTAATAGAAGTACAGATATTAATGTAAGGAGGCGTGTTGAGTATTGTACATTTATATCTGTGAGGAATGTTCTGGTGCTTGATGTATCTTTATAGATGTATCTTTGGAATTTTACATGAGTGAGAGGAGTCGTTGTCTGGCTGTTGAACTAAAAACATGTGGATATAAAGTTGTAGTGTGTATGGCTAAATAAACGTATTATTATTACAGCAGACCTTATTGTATGGTGAACATGATTTAACAATAGCATTCATGGTACATCAAATAATTCCAAAACAAAATAATACAAACACCAGAAGATGTACAGTCATAGCATACATGGTAAATTAATTATGTAGGCTACATTTACACAAGCTACTGGTAGTTATTTTGTAGATACCTTAGAAATAAATTCTTTGACAGAGAAGAGGGAGTTGTCAATTAAAATTCTTTCAATTTTTTCCTGAATTTATTCTTATCATCTGCTAGACATTTAATATGTGTTGGGAGCTTATTGAAGATATGTATCCCTGAATATCGGACCCCTTTTTCAACAAATGACAATGACTTGTAATCCTTGCGAAGATCATTTTTACTTCTAGTGCCATAATTGTGTATTTTACTATTTGTTTCAAACAAAGTATAATTTATGACTACAAAGGACATTAATGTGTATATATACTCAGACGCTAATGTTAAAATCCCTAACATCTTGAACAGCTCTCTACATGAAGTTCTATTGCTAACCCCACACATAACTCTTATTACTCGCTTTTGGGCTCTGAACACTTTATCTTTATGGGTAGAATTGCCCCCGAATACTATTCCATATGACAATAAAGAGTAAAAATAAACAAAATAAACTAGCTGCCTCATACGGAGATCACATATAACTGAAATTGTATGAATTGCAAATTTGACTGCACCCAATTGCTTTAGTAAGTCATAAACATGTACTTTCCAATTTAAATTATGATCATTATACAAACCTAGCAATTTCACACTCTCTACCTCTTGAATGGTCTGGCCTGCACATTTTATGTCTATATCTGGTGTCAATATGTGAGATGTACTGAATTGAATATACCGAGTTTTATCAAAGTTTAAAGACAAGCCCTTAGCTGTAAACCATTTATTAATAAGTTCAAAGACATAATTTGAAATATATTCTGTAGATTAATCTGGAGTATTTTTAATTCCTATGTATGTGTCATCTGCAAATTGGACAAATTTTGAGTTTTTATGGGAAACACAGGGTAGATCATTTATATATATTAGAAACAATAGTGACCCTAATATAGAACCCTGAGGTACTCCACATCTGATTAATTTCCATTCAAAAAACAGTGGACCTCTTAAGGCAGCCTTAAAATTCTCCATTGACACTTTTGTTTTCTGTTTAGAAAGTAAGAACTAAACCGTTTATTAACAATTCCATCTATACCATAACCCTTTAATTTCTGTATCAGAATTTTATGATCTATGCAGTCAAATGCCTTAGAGAAGTAAAAAAAAAAAAATCTCACAGAAATTATATTATCATTTATTCCTTCTAAAATATTTTCAGTGAATGCAAATACAGCTTGTTCTGTTGAATGAACATTTTGAAACCCAAATTGTGATTTAGTTTGAATATTATTATTTTTAAGGTGTTCATAAAGTCTATTGTACATTGCTTTCTCAAAAATTTTGGAGAAGGCTGCTAGTAATGAAATTGGTTGGTAATTCAATACGGCTGCCTTATCTCCCTTTTTTTTAGAGGGGTTTAACTACAGCATACTTAAGCCTTTCTGGAAAGTGCCCTCAAGTAAAGATATATGAAACAGATAACTTAGTATATTACTTAATTCTGTGGAGCACAATTTAATTAATCTGCTGGAAATTCCATCACAACCACTTGATTATTTGCTCTTAAGGGACCTGATATTTTTCTTATTTCTTTTGCAGTAGCTAATTTTACAGACATAGTGTTAAATTTTTCTTGGATGCCTGTTCTGACAATATCCATACTGTGTGTCATTGAGCTATTAGCAGTCAATTTATCAGCAACAGATAAAAAATGTTTATTAAATATATCTGCAATTGAAAAATTAGATTCTACAGAATTTTCTTTGATAAAAATATCATTACTTGTTTCATAACTTTTTCCCATGTCCTTTTTTACAATGTCCCATATTGTTTTAATTTTATTTTCAAAATCATGAATTTTATGTTTGTAGTACATACTTTCTGTAGTTAGAAATTGATATGGGCAGCTACTCAATGGTCTAGGAGATTGGTATTAAGTTGTTTCCCAAATATGAACTAAGGCAATAAAGATAAGTGTGCTGAGAAATTAGGTGTATTGTGTATATTTGGCATTTTCAATAGCATGGAAGATGTTAATTACATGTGATAGTATTGAAGCAGACATTTCTGTTGTTTTTCTTTGAGGTATGTGTAATGTTTTAGAAGAGTGAGACAGATGAAGTAAAAATTCTGGCAAAAAGGAGTAAGGAGAATAAACATAGGAAGTTCTACCCTCTACAACATATCTTGTGTATAGGCCAAATAGCAGGAGAAAACTGTCCAGTAAATATATGGCTACATCTCATGGTGGAGCGGGAAAGGAATTACAGCATGAGAGGGAAGTTTTGACTGGTTTTGGCATTAAAAGGAAATTTCCTTACACAGATGGTTCTGTGTAGATAGCCAGACTGCAATGAAGGCAGTGTTTTGTGTGGTACACTGTAAAAATCCAGAAATTGCTGTACATTTGTAGATTTGATTTTGAGGGACATGTGTACATAATTTTTTCATATGGAAGTGTTCGTATCAGGGAATATTTGTTTAGGATTAGGCTTAGGTGAAACTGGTGGTATGGTTCTACTCAGGGAATAAGATAAGAAGACAAAGTGGTACCTACTGTAGGTCCTTGTTATAAATTATGAATGGTGTTAGGGAAAGTTTGTTCATGGATGTTTCCTTTAGATGACACATAAAAATGTTGTATCTGAGAATAGTATGATATTGGTATAAATAGTAGAGCAAAACTCTGTCATTACAGTTGAAAATTTAAAATGATGTATGTATGAGGCTATTTTAAGCTTGTAATGTGTGGAGATCAGATTTGTAGGACATATTCTTGACTGTGAGATTATTTCAGTGAAGAAAAGGTGTTTGCAAGTACAGGTCTGGGGCTCTATTAAGAATGGGATACCATTGATGAATGAAGGGTGGTTCTGTACAAATGGTTTGGATTTATGACTCATCACAATCAATTCTATGGGCAACACAGAGGATATATCTACAGGCTGAATGGAAAATTTGAGGAGCTTCGGGAGTAGTTACTGGATATAGGTACTAGCAAACTTGCTAAGTTTAACACATTGTTAAGGTTCTTTGGGTGGTTTTATATTACTGCATTAATTAAAAGTCCACCAAAAAACTAGGTTATGTGAAGATGATCGTTTATTTTCAATCAAAACAAGTCTGCGACATTCACAAGCTTAGTTGTTACAATCCAAAGATGCAATACTGACTGAATGAAAACTTGCATGAATGTCTCTGTAACACTGAATTAATACTTAATGCAAAACTAAACTCTCTGTCCAGGCGATCTGTTTATATAGAGTCTATCGAATTTACGAGAATTCTTCAAAGGCTTCCGCCCGATATTTCTCGATCATTAACAATCACTCAAACAATCAAACATATTAAAAACAATCGGAATTGATACAAAATTAATTAATAACATTACAAAATGATTAGAAATGGTAATTAGAGATACTTAAATACAAAATTATTTACAGAAATCCTTTCAAACGGTAGAAAATCGTCCTGTAGACATTGTAAATTACAGTAATACATGGAATTACAAACTTTTAAGAAATTCTCTTGCACCATTCGGTTCTTAAACATATTAAATGGTCTTTAAATAATTTTCTTACCTAAAACAAAGTCTATATACACTTATTTACAAGAAATTACAAAATAAACATATCAAATCACTTTCAAGCAAACTTTGGCTCACTACAAATATTTCACACAGTCCAATACTATTCAAAATACAGGTATTAGGGCTGTTACAACCCCTCCCCAGGATTCACTTAATTTTACACAGATAAAATTGATTGAATCCGTCACGAATCTAAGCAGGTTGAATGTACACATAATGCAGACACGAACAGATTACAATCAATCAACCATAATGACTTTTACAATGAACAAATACAATTCTTCATACAACATCTGCACATAGTCCATGACACTGATTTTGTTTACAATAATTGTCTTTTCTCAGGTCCAATCATTTTATCATTTATTGTTTTTACACAACAAACGTTCAATGCCATCACCTTAAGTTACAATTTTTTCACTCCAAATTACACACTTGATGTCTGCTTGTTAATTACACCAGTCTGTTTACATTTTACAGCTGATAATTTGTCACCAAAATGTAGAAAGTCACATCATCATGAAAATACCAAAAGTCTCTACACAAAACTGTCACAAATTATACATTGAAATGCTTACATCTGCATCTGAGCTTAAGTACTCACACAAGCTATTTACATGCAGAGATCTATACATCAGTTAGTTGACCTTTATTTAGCTACTACCGGAATGTCTGTGATAAAAGAAAGAGCTTTGTAGATCAGAAGGCATTATTCAAGAGAATATTTAATTAAGTAAGTCAGCATGACATGAAGGTAAAAGTGAAGAAGAGTCAGTGTATTAAGTATAGAAATTTGAGATTCTGTTTATGAACCATTATAAAATGGTTAAATATCCTGGTATGTAATGTGGATGGAAAAAACGATCATGACACATTTGTGAGGTGGATTAGAAAGTTCCAGAAATCCTGCATCTGTAGCTGGGAATAATGAGGTGTATACTGATGGGAGATTTAAATGTTCTAAGAGTAGTAAGGAAGGTTAGGTTATTTCATTATCTTATCATTGTAACAAATTATGTTAACCGTAGATTTTTAAATTATTGAGAAATAGTTTAAGTTAATTAAGTTCAGTTGTTTAGTATATGACTTCAAAATTACAATGTGTGTTTTTTTTTTTTTTTTTTTGTTTTTTTTTTTTTTTTGTTTTATATATATATTTTATACTATGAGCTAAATCATTTAAAAACTTATCACTGACTTTCAAAATTTACTCTTTAATGCAAAAATAAATAAATAAAATTGTTTTGATTCACAGTTAAATCTACTCTCCAAGGAACTTATGTACTTGCCCATTGGCTGCTTGTTGTCAGCTGCTTTTGTGAATTATCTTGGGTCTGAAGATGAAGATTTTAGAACATTCAAGTTACGTCAGTGGCAAGATCTTCTAGGCTGCGAGGACAACTCATATTTTTCACTAGTGGACTTCCTTGGTTCTGAACAACAACATCTTCAGTGGCAGTCACAGAGTTTGCCCGGAGATCCACTCTCTCTACAGAATGCTCATATCATATTACAAGTATGATATGTTATAATATGTCAGCATTTGTTCAATTTAGAAGTGTGGTTGTTTAAATTCTGCTTCTTTTTCTATTTCTTTCTATCTCACTCTCCCATACATATGATCTGCGGTAGCTAATTTAATAATTTGTCTACTAAATGAATAAACACTTTATAACAGAAGGTGAGTTTACAGGATACAATAGTCTTGTTTCTATACAGTATAATATTTGTCTACACCACTATTTGTTGCAAGGGCTGAAAACATTTTCATTGTATTAATAGTTTCTAGAACATATTTATAAGGCAGTCACTATTATAGTGTACATCTCAATAAATAAAGATATACAAGGGAATATTTTTATCCCTTTTATAATTCTAATAATATTTTTCTGTAATCTGAAATATTTGATACTTCGTGGGAAGTTTCCCCAGAATAGAATTCTGTATCTTTATACAGAGTGCACATATCTTATATCTTTAAAACGAGCAATTCTTGTTATATATATTGGATCTCGGGAATGATGCTAACGATTTGGATGAAATTTCATATTTAGATAATGTTTTGATTTTTAAGAATATCTAAATAGTGTTCCTCCATGCAAAAAAAACCAATTTTACAAAGTACGAACAATTTTTGCTCTTGGTATCTCAAAAATGGCTCCAACACCATCTCTTAGATGATTCAGGTACTAGGAAGCCTACTAATATTTTTCTCTTTGGTTTCAAGGAACTCATATATTTAAACAAACATTTCTTGTATGCTAGCTGACTCCAGGGAATACTAGTGCTGAATGTTTGGTTGTAAAACATTTAAAAAGAAGATATTTAAAAAATGGCTTTGTCAGAAGTGATACTTATATTTACATAACTTCTTTGAAAACATTTTGAAAAAGAGGTTATCATTAAATACTAGGAGTTTAGTTGTAAAACATTTAAAAATTAGATATTTAAAAAATAAATACTGGCTTTGACAAATGCGATTTTATCAAACTTTAAAAAAAAATTATTCCTAATGTCACGTGACCATTGAGTCTACTGTTTTATCTTTGGTTGTAGTAAACAATGCATAGAAATTAGGATACCTTGTATACTCTACTAGCTGACCTGTGGTAATATTACCACTGTGTGTTCAATTGTAAAACATCTAAAAATAAGATATTTAAAATTTAACTTTGTCAGAAGTGATACTTTACTTGACAAAAACTTCTTTGAAAATAATATTAGCAGTTGTAATGTAATTATCTCAAAAAAACCTAAAAGATAATAATCTCAACCTAGTTACTTGAACTTTACACAGTGAAGACACAATTGAAGAAAATCCTGACGATTATTCACAATATTTATTTAATCGACTGCAGTTTTTATGTAGGTAGGAAGGTAATATATTGAATGTATAACAAATATGGAGCGGTCTGGCAGCTCAAATGTAATTAGTGGGGAAAAGGTGGTTACTGCACTAGCTCTTAAAAAATTTTGGCTATGGTCCCGGATTCAAATTCTGGTGGGAGCAAGAATTTTTAAGATATATATTTAACCATATGAACTATGGTGGGGCGTTCTGTGGTTGGGATTCTACATTAAATTTTTGGTCCCAGAGAAAAGTAACTGGCCCTCCTACCTCAGACAGAATTGCTTAATATGCTTACTTCTATCCAATCTAAAACTATTATATGAGCAACTTTTGAAAATAGATAAAATATGGGTTGCACCACTTTCAGAACCTCAGCGAAATTAATAGTAACCTGTTGAAATTTGATTTAATTGCTTTGTCAACATGTCCTCTTCACATTTGGCGCTCTTGCTTTGTGGAAAAGTCACTAGAAATTTAATTAAAAATGCCGAAATATGAAGCTGAGCAGTTGCAAAATTTTATCAGCACTCCAACAAACAAATTATCGGTACATGGATAATATAGACCTAAACAGTTTCGTCTTGTCATAGATTTTGTGGTTAGGTTGAAATACAGCCTCTCCCAAGAGAAAAATTTTAGGCAATATTGCATTCTATGGCATACAGCTGAAATGGCGTATTTGTTTACAATGGAAGCAATCGATTATCTCTGACTGCTCGTTTCTATATGGCGGGCATCACCATATTACAACTCGGATAAATATTGTCTGTTTGTCAGTTATATGCAACTTTTTCCAACGGAGAAAACAAAAACATTAAGAAAACATTTTAAGAGACTATCACTGATTTTTCAATGCTGACGCCATCTAATGGCTGTGTGTCACTGTCATATTTCGGAATTTTAATAAAATTCCTGGCAAGTTTTCCACAAAGTCAGAGCACAAATGTAAAGAGGACATAATGACAAAGCAATTAAACCAAATTTCAACAGGTTACTACCAATTTAGTTCTGGTTCTGAAGGTGGTGCAGTCCCTGATAAAATTAATTTCTCACAAACGTCTCTTAGTGTTTTGTTTAAATCTATCATACTGAACAGAAATCGAAAGATGCCGAGTGATGATCGGTCACCCAGATACTGTTTAACAATTTTTTTCTAACTTGATCACATCCCTAAAGCAGGTAAATAAGTCATGAGGTGTTAATGATATAGAAAGAAAAGGTACAGCAGACCCATCACATCAAAATTGAATGAAGAAGTGCTTCAGTAACAAAATTGCTAAACAAAAAATGTGTAACTATAGACGTTGAAGCTCAGTTTGCACAAGCACCAGTGGTAAAACCTATTTCTGTTTAACGTGATACAGCAACCAATTAATATTCTCATCATATTACAGATAGTATTTAGTTTATATATGTATTAACCAAATTAAATTATTTTATCAGACAACTCTAACTGACAAATTCCAAGGAGAAAAATGTTTACTGAGTAAAATGAGTTCTGAAGCAATAGCTCTTTCATGCTAGATCTAGAATTCTAAGGTATTAAAACAGAAAATTTTACAACATTTGAATAAATAAGCTGGTGAGAATGTTATTACTTTCTATTCAGTTGTGAATGTTATATGTATTCCAATTATTACAACCACAGTTGGGCAGAAAATGGTTAATCCTTTAATCATTGATTAATGAAGTTAGCAAAATTGCAAAAAAAAATAATTTTTAAGTTAACCTAAAATATCGTTAATGGTCTTCTTAACTTCCATTAAATTGAACTTCTGTTAACTTTAGTCGGACAATGGTAGTTCACGTCATGTGTTTTGTTTGAATTGCACGCCATGCCACACTCATACGTTTGGCGAGTTGGATGGCAAACGGATGAGTTAAGACGAAGTGCTAGTGTGATCCATATACAACTGTTATGCTAGGCATGGCAAGGATGTGGCAGCAAAGCTACAGTTTTGGAATATTTATTTCTGCAAACTGGCACTCACTACTTGATTCTACTTTGATCAGTGATTGATTTTGATATTTTTATAATCTAACTTTTTTATTGCCAGGAAAATGTCACTGTTTTGTTGGTATTGGTTTGGTGTTCATTTGTAAAATAATTTCAACTGAAATTCGTTACACAATTATGTCATGGAAACTGAAGTGCTTGAATCCGTTAGTGAAAGCAAGAACACTAACAATAGTAACTAGAATATTCTTGGCCACATTTATGCAATTATGTTGGATTTAAATCAAGACTGAGAGAACAGTTGATATATGAATGCAAACTGTGTTTTCCTAAACTTTCTACTGTCAAGGATCACTTGCCTAGCCTTGGAAATCTTAAACAACATATAAAGAGGATGCATATATCCAAAGATGTACAGTTTGAAAAGAAAGTAAAATTAGGCCCAACTCGTTGGGAAAAATAAAAATAATTCAATGCCTTCTTCAAAGTGCTGTGGCTACTTCTGATGTAGATAGAAACATAATTGATTTGCTTTCATGTCCACCTGCTAATAAAGCTTACGTCAATAAAACATTTGACATGGTAGCTACTGGCACTGTCATATTCCAAGCTGTTGATTGATTGAGAGACTTAAGCTTAGTGGTGGGTTTATGCATAAACCTTCAGTCTCAGCTATGAAAGTGGATAACCGTGGATAACTTCAGTTTTAGCTTTGTAAATGTAACTTGGTCACCACTTAGCTTGTTAAAACCCCAAACTAAGAAAGGAAGTTGGAAATAAAAGTCACGAGTCTAATACTGGTAGACATACATTATATCCATGAAAATGTTTTGCAAAGTAACAAACTGAAATGGCAACAGACAACATTTCTGAAGACATACTTACTGATTCGATTAACTGATTCGAGCCAGACTACACCCCAAAGTTCAAAGTACAACTAATAATCACATGGAATCATTTCAATATTCAACACACATTTCTAAAATTTAACTTGTTTGTCAACAACTGACACTTAGGTTACTCTGACGCACCACATGGCAAAAATACTGTTTCAAAGATACATAGTGACACCCTAACTGAACTTAGCTGACTGTGGGAATCCAAATTTTTCTAGCACTGTAGTACAGTAGTGCTCTAAATGAATCTTTCTGTCCAACTGAGGGAGTCAACATCTCGCCAAAATTTATATGCCATTGAGCGTGGTTATGCTCACACTGTATCATTCCGACTATGGGGTGATGAGGAAAATTCTGGGCTAATATTTCTTGAATCTGACTGTGCGAAATGGCAGACTTCCTGGTCTCCCATGAGAATATGCTGGAAAACATACCAGATATCAAATCTCATGCCAGTAAACTTGCAACTAAAAATGTTTCTAATTTTCTGAAAAATTGAGAATAGCAAGATTTTATTAAAAAAAAAAAAAAAAGTCAAATTTAATCCTTGTAAAATTCTGTAACTTTAATAGTTTCATCAAAAAAATTGTTTTAGTGTGATTCCCCAAAATCTGTAAATATCTTTTGTACTGAGTGTGGTGGGTGAACGGTTAATGTTCTGGCCTCGCATTTGGGAGGACACTGGTTCAAATCCCCATCTAGATTTGGTTTTCCATGGTTTCCTCAAATCACTCCAGGCGAATGCTGGAATGCTTCCTTCAAAAAGGCCATGACCGAATTCCTTCCCACTCCATGTCCCCTGTCCCATCCCACCTCTAATGATCTTAGCCGTCAAGGAGGCGTAAAGCAATAAAAAATAAATAAATTTTTGTAATTTTTCCATTTCTAAACTGGACTAAGTTTTGTTTTACTCCTATTCTTCGTTTACTACCAAGCAATGCATGTTTACTATTATCAAAAGGATTAAATAAAATTTGTAATCCAAAAACAGAATCTAACTAATTAATATTTCAGAAGTTATTAAAGTTATTGATCTGAAAGTAGCTTCAGTCAAATCTATATATTTAAAAATTGTTGCCGAACAAGTCTTAATTTTTTAACTGCCTTCTTCGATTTATTAAGTATTAATACAAATATCAACTACTGCAGCAGAATGCTTAATAATATTGCAAATGAAAATACTATCTCAAAACTGTATAAATCTGATTCCTAGCTTGAATGAACATAGTAACATGCATTAAAAATGATATTCAATCTAACTCGTGGTTCTGAGAACAAATTTTGCTATGCAATTACAAAATTTATAAAATACCTGACATGCCTTTCCAAAATTGAAGTTATTTTCAAAAAAAAAAAAAAAAAAAAATGTGAAACTGGTACTTCTTTCACTCTCTCTCGCTTATACAACAACAATTTAAAAAATAGTATAGCCAATAATATATCCCCACTAATATCAAATTTCAATTTTTAATTGTTTCAATTTCTGAAATATTGTTGTTTCCCAAAAACGTTCATCTCTTGTAAAATGTTCATTTCAAATGTTTTTGTCAACTGGGCATGAAACAAAAAACTCTCTTACTAAATGTTCATTTGGTAAATGTTCATTTTAAATTTTCATGTCACCTGCAATTATGACAGAAAAAATCACATAAATCATTTTTTACACAACCTCAAAATGGGTCAATTTTGCTATAATTTCACTTGTGACTTCATGTAAGGGGTGAATCCCAGTCCTGTCACAGTTGTTACTTTAACCGTGGCGAAAAGAAAATTATGCAAAGCCCCACAGGTTTGGCTGCTGAGTAAAAGTTCTGTCCCTGGTGCCTGTCGCAGCAGACCTGCCACGAGACCTCAAGTCAGCCACCTGTCAAAGAACTAAAAGGAAAGAATTAGTATCCATCTTTATCATAAGCATACATTCTAAGAAATGAATATAAAATACAAGTAGAAGTGAATAGTTTTAACAAATCAAAGTGTTACAATGTCAATAGTGCTACCATGGGCACCGGCAGGATTACTTTAAGGGAGGTGCATCTGTATCTTTATATATAATGTATAAAACAAACTTATTACTCATTAACTAAAGATGCAAAAATTTCTTGACAATGTGCTGAACAAAATTGGATAGCAACCTAGGCACCCTAACTTATTATTCAAACAGTAAATTTAATAATAAAATTGTTACCTCTTAATCTTTTTCTGTGTATTTTCTTTCATAGCAGGGGGGTGCAAGTGCACCCCCTTGCACCCCCCTCCCGGCGCCCATGAGTGCTACAAAATATTATCTTTTTCAAATAGAAAAGAAAGCCTGAAGAGCTTTCATAAATTACATGTGTAGCAACTGGCAAAACTTAATGTATAAGTTTTATTATTAGTATGAGAGTATAGAACAATTAGATTACAAATACAAATTCACCCAAGTATATAACATAGGGTGTTATTCCCAAGGGCATTTTATTGAATGTCTCTGTTCTTAATATCACAATAGACTATGAAATATAAAATTACACAAAAAGATAATATTCACTTTCTTGAAAATGGTAGAGCCTCATGCCTAATGACACTTGAATATTACCATACAAAGCTATATTACAAAAATGGTAGTACATTGTACACACAAATATAATATGGAAACACAGTTTCCTTTCAGCAGTACTGCTGTACTGGAAATAAAAACACTCTTGTTTGCTAACTCAACAAAGTTGTGAACACCAGTATACTGGTGTTTAATGAATTAAAGGTTAGCATAGGTGTATGGGTGTATGGGTATCATGGATAATGTGTATTTGACATGTATCTCTCATTCAAGTCAGTGAAGATATAGAGGATGTAGGCATGTATCCTGAAAAATGTCTTTATTTGTAGTACACTTAATGCAATAGATGCATAGATGCACAAAGAACTCAATATGTGGGACATAATGAGAAAATTCACATAGCATGTATAAACATTGAAAGTTAAATACAAAATGAAGTGTTACAAAAGTATTAATGCAAAAATCCTATAATGCAGAATCCTTATTATGCAAAAAAAGGTTGGAATGTAGAAATCTATTAAACTGTAAAGGACAAAAGGTAAAGAAAGTTTAAGAATATGTATAAATTGTCCTTATTATAGCAAAACAGTGATGCCCCCCATGAGTGCATTGTTTACACAAATCCAATTTTATGTTATCTCATAAAAACATCTGAGATCCAACACAACATTAAATTAGTTATTCATGTCCTCAACATCAACATCAATCCAGCTTGATTGAAGATTCCTTCTTTAATCTCAAAGCTTCCATAGCTTCATCCATCTTTCAATGTATTAGTTTCAGTCTCCGTAGACTGTGGGTTACTAACATTTTCCTATTTCATTGTTATGAACAGTAATGTTGTTACCCCGCTAGTCCATATGATGCCAATATTATGCTAAACCTGTCTTTGCCGTGGTTGCATATGTTGCAGGTGCCGTCTGTTGCTAGCTGTTCCTGGACTAAAATAATTCTTGACAACTGTTCTTTGGTCAGTTGTCATGAAAAGAAAATGCAATTGTTGGCTGCTGGTGGTATGACAAAATAATATTTTATGAATGTTATAGAGGGTCAGATATATGAAAGACTAGCTGTGCCCGCGACTTCGTCCGCGTGGAATAGTTATTTTGGGCATCATATTTATTTTTGCAAACAACCTCCTCAGCTTTATAAATTATAGCAGTTACCCACGACTTTGTCCGCGTCAATTTCTGTTATTATTTTAGACAATTTTTTGCAAATTTAGTTTTTAAGTTTTTAAAAGAACATAATTATTTTAAAGTACTTCTGCGTAAATTATATTTTTAGTTTTATTTTCTTGTGGCAGAAGAACATAGTGGTTTTTTCCGCAACCCGATCTTGATAACGCGACATATAGTTGGCCGTGTGAAAAGCAGTCTTGACGTAAATCGATTCCTACGTGTTTAAATGTTTGCCCCTGTGATTTATTAATTGTAACGGCGAAAGATAGCTTAACGGGAAATTGAATTCTTTTAAAATTAAAAGGTAAATCATTTGGAATCATTGGGATGCAAGGTATAAGCACTGTTTGAGCAACTGCTGGACCAGTCAAAACTATTGCAACGATCACGTTATTGCGTAGAAATTTAATTTGAAGTCGGGTTGCGTTAAATAAATTTGGTGGTTTGAGATTTCTAAGTAAAATTATTGCGGCACCTATTTTTAACTTGAGGGAAAATGGGGGAAGGCCACTTGGGTTCAAAGAATTAAGAAACTCTTGTGGGTAATGTACCGCATCTTCTCGATCCATTACGTTATCAATAGATGTGTAGGTAACTATGTCTCCTGGAAGTTTACTTAAAATTAGGTCATTAATTTCGTCCACGCTACTGTTTCTCGCCGCCAATATTGCCCTTTGACACATCCATTGATGATCTTTATTTTCTATTTCGCTGATTTCAGGGTAAACTTTCGATATTAAGTCCTCAATGATACTTACTCTTTCTCCTAAATTGCGATCAATTTCAATTTTATTTTCAAAATGAGGTACTTTCCCGTCTCCTATTAAAAGTAACTTTGAAGGAAAAGTTATACTACCTCCCCCAAATGTGCTCTCATGTTTGTAGTTAATTTTAAAATGTTAGCAAACTTCCATAATGGGGAACTTTTAAGGCAAGACTTTACAATGTATGCTCTAGTTCCCCTTACTATTACTGGTAAAGTTTGTCGAAAGTCCCCAGCAAACATAACAGTAATCCCACCCATGATTTTATCATATCTTCTAATATCTCTAAGAGTCCTATCTAGAGTCTCCACATGAGCTCTATGGATCATGGTACATTCGTCCCAGATTATTAAACTGACATCTTGTTAAACTTTTCCCAAAGGACCATTTTTACGTATAGAGCACATGCTATCTTTCTGTAAAGAAACAGTTAGGGGCAGTTTAAAAGTGAAATGAGCTGTGCGTCCACCTGCTAATAAAGTTGCAGCGATACCTGACGACGCTACTGCCAAAGCTAGCTTTCCCTGAGACCTTACTTTTGCTAATATAAGATTAGTAATAAAGGTCTTGCCGGTTCCACCGGGAGCATCCAAAAAAATACTTTTCCTTCATTAAAACGAACACTTCGCATAACACAATTATACGCGGTCAACTGATCATTAACTAATTTTGGTTCATTTTGAGTAATATACTCATTTAATTCATTTAGATCATACGGTTTTCGCAACGCTACTTCTAACAGATCCAGATGATTAAGTGAATTAATCCTTTTTGATACAGGAAGCCCAAAATCGGTTAGTAATTTATCGCAAATCTCATCGCTGCATACAGCCGTTCAGAAGGGAGCCGACCGCGCGTAATATCTTCTAAGATGTTCATTGAAATTAAGTGGTGCCAAAGACAATTCTGTTCACAATTAAATACTCTTAATCAACAACACATTTATTTGGATAAAGAATAATATTATTATGTTGATACAACTCTAACAAATAATTGGTAATAATGCATTAATTTTGACCAAATCTGATTACCATAAAAACGGTTCTAGTGAGTTAATCTTAAAAGATAGACATATACTGTCGCGGACATTTTTTTAGATCATTTCAAGAGGAATAATCCTTTCATACATATTTTTTTGGTATCTTCATACGTTTTCGCAGCGCACGCAACAGAAGCCCTCAAAGATGAATAATTTTCCCCGTTTTTTCCACATTTTCCATTGCTTCTTCGCTCCTATTAGTCGCAGCGTGATGTTATATAGCTTAAAGCCTTCCTCGATAAATGGTCTATTCAACACAAAAAGAATTTTTCAATTCGAACCAGTAGTTCCTGAGATTAGCGCGTTCAAACAAACAAACAAACAAACAAACTCTTCAGCTTTATAATATTAGTATAGATATGCCAACCCAGTCTTAGCTGTGGTTGTATAGGACACAGGCACCGTCTGTTGCTAGCTGTCCTTGGATTAAAATAATTATAAACCCCCATTGAATATGCTCTCTATTTATGTTGCTTCACAACATCTTGAAGAACTTCTGTTTCTTCTCTTCCTTCTTTCTTCTGCTCTCTGCCTTATTAGAAAAATATGAAAAACGATTAGCATCTCATTGCTATTTCAAAACTCATCTACAGTGTCCATTGTACAAAGTACTTCAACTTGTTGATATCTGAAGCCTTCTTCAATAAGTTTTACATCTGTCGATCCATTTCAATTTCAAGACAATTTTGAAGCATCCAGTCCCAGTGTAAATGACTGTTAATCATAATATTATAGTCTGTAGAACAGATCAGCCACCACAAAACACAACACTTTGGTACCAAAACCAAAGCCGAAATCAGCTGAGTGTATAACTCAGGAAAATAACACATAAGTATAAGGAAATCAGAAATGCAAAACTGTAGAAAATAGTTGTATATCAAATGAATTTCCATAAAATTCCTCATGGGGTCTTGTTTCTGTGGTTCCACATAAGTATCCATATCAATTGCTTAAGTTTAAGAACATTTCTCCTCTCTCCAAACAAGTTCATTAATGTAGTAAGTACAGGATCAAGAATGAAGGTTTTCATCTTTGGTGCCCTTCCAAACTGAAATTTCTAACAAGAAGTGTATAGTTTCTTCACTTTCCTAGTGAAGAATCAAGAAAACTTTCAGAAATTGTGTTTCTTGAAACAGCTTGTAAGTGTTGAAGACCTGCAGAGCAAAGGTGCTTGAAAAATTCCACTGTATATACGTTTCAAAAAGAAACATAACCTCTTCTGAATGATCACTGTTTAAAATCAACTCCTCAAAATATTTTTGCAAATTGCATTTTTCCCTAATGAAATCATGATGCAAGAGGATCTGCTCATTAATGTTCTGAGGGAACATTAGATAATGTAATGTAAGTTTGAGATTGTCAACATATGACAGCTTTGTGGATGCTGCTTGTCTACTGTGTGTCCATATGTGAACATGTGTGTTAACATGTTATCAGTTGACTGTACAGCAGTGTGTTCTTGAACAAGGTTAGTAGTGAAATCAATTCATCATTCTCCACTATAGGTACTGGAATAATAATGTCATTTTCTCCAAAAATGTTAGCAGTTAGCTGTGCCACTGGAGGTTGCTGTGATACATCTGTGTTGGTTTGAATAATCTGATGAGTAGGTAGATCAGTATGCAAGTCAATCATATTGTTACTTTGAAATGTAGGTGCAGGTAATGCATCACTAGTATCAAAAATCTCTATCAGCTGTGTTGCTGTAGGGCCTAAAGTATCAGTATTGTTATTTGCAGGGATGCTATCAGCTGACTGTATTGTAGTATGAGGTACTATGTCTGCTGTGAGAACAACCAGACATTCACTTGCCCCTATGGGTGTAGAAAAATTATCACAGTCACCAAAAATGTCATTAATCATTTATGACACATTAGGGCCTGACAAATCATTACTGTGTTTCACTTTAGGTATATCCTGCATATCATTTTCAGTAAGTGGAGATACAATAGGCTGTTCATAATCAGCTGACGGCTGTTGGGATACATGAGGTCTAATGGGACCAGCTATTTCAGTATTTGCAATGAAGTGAGTGTCCTCTAAAATCAGTTGAGACTTTACTGGTGGGTAGATATCCACAAATTGTTGAAGTAAATTGTCAGAGAGTTCTTTAACCTTCGACAAGGTATCAGATCTAGTACCTATGAATGTAACATTCCTGAAGCCTATGAAGGTAGTTTATCATATTTTCATAGGAAGAAGAGACTATCTTATGAATATTAGACAGTTCCAAATCAATCTCTTCCTGTAAACCAACATCAGGAAATTCTGTTATTTTCCCAGTAAAAGTTAGGAAATTTTGGTCTAGCTTTAATTTCTCAGCTGCCCCATCATGAAATTGAGATGACTTTCTAGGTGACATCAGAATATCAGTAGATAGCCCTGCATAATTTCATTTCTTTAACTCAAAATGTAGACTAGATAGACTAGAAAATCTATCCCTTATGTACTGTTCAGAGCAATTTGGTGTCCATGTAAGCTTATCAGCATAAAATTCAAATTCTGTTTCACTGTGCCTTTTAACATCTGACAGAAAATGTGTAATATGACTTTGAACCTCTATAACAAAGAAGGCAAAAAAGATACAAACTCATTATTGAAACTGTCTTTCAGACTTAATAATTTCTGAAACAGTTGGTAAATGTCTAGTTCCACCTTGAACGGCTCCATTTCACAAAGAAAATAACTTGTGGAAAGAAAACAAAAGTACGATGTAACCGCCGAGAACTTAAGTTGGTAAACCTGCTAATGATAGTCACATGTTCGAGTGAGAGGTCACTAATAACATGTGATCAAAAATATTCACTCAACACAAATACCAAAAGCAACACATACATCTTAAAAGTACATAGAACATATAGGTAGATGACCAGAAAATTCAAAAATTTCACTCGCATAGTATCAAGAGAAAGAAAAAAAAATGAAGAGGGTTAGAAAAGTTAAAAGTTTTGGCCTTAGATTGGACAAAAACTGTTTGCAGTATGAACATTATTACTGACATGGCACAAAATGAACATAGATGCCTTAAATGAATTTTAAAACAAATGTTTAGGCAGCAATAGGTTA
This sequence comes from Vandiemenella viatica, assembly GCA_031002005.1. NCBI lineage: Eukaryota > Metazoa > Arthropoda > Insecta > Orthoptera > Morabidae > Vandiemenella > Vandiemenella viatica. The sequence goes on along the minus strand of JARYHS010008074.1, from coordinate 355,787,024 downwards.
TTTTCTGAGCACAAGTTAGCCATATGAAACTACCACACTGAGATTAGAATTTCAAAAATCTTAACTCTGAGCACATTAAAGTTCACATAGAAATACACGCAGAAAGATGAAAAGAATGTGCAGCTATAATTATCTTGAAATTGGCTGCCTGAAGATTTGGTTGCATCAGGTATGTAGTATCAGTAGAAGGCAGTTGTGTCCTTTAAACAGCTGTTGAAGTAAAGTGGTGTCAGTGTGCTGTGTTTTGCATAGCAAATGCTGCAACGTTTGAGACACATATAACTGCAAAGGTGTCACTGGCGGCGGCTGCTCTTGGAAACAGTACCGGAGGTAGCAGCGCGACATCTGGGGGTGGCGTCGGAGGTGGCTGGGGGTGGCGTCTTGACATCAAAGTGCGGTGTTTCTTGAAGTTCGTCGTTTATGATTACAGTCTGCTCGACCTGGTTGAGAAATTCTTGACGAATTTTGTCTCAACATGGTAGTCATGTGAGACTTACCTATCGCGAAGTGATTTGGTCGACAACTAGATTGATAAACCTCAAAAGAGAGAGGTTGTCAAAATAAGGGTTCGAAACTGGTGGATAATAGGTGATAGCCTTCAAATTTGTTTGCAAAGTCACAAACTGAAATGGCATCAAACAACATTTCTGAAGATATACTTACAAATTAGAATAACTGATTCGAGCCAGACCACACTCCAAAGTTCAAAGTACTACTAACGATCACATAGAAGCATTTCAAAGTTTAACACATGCTTCTAAAGTTTAGCTTGTTTGTCAATGACAGATACTTAGGTTATCCCGATGCACCACATGGCAAAAATACTGTTTCAAAGATACATAGTGACACTAACTATACTTGGCTTACTGTGGGAACTTACATTTTGCAACGTGGTAGCACAGTAGTGCTCTAAGTGAATCTTTCTGTCCCATAGAGGGAGTCCTCACAAAAAAAAAAAAAAAAAAAAAATGAAAATGAGGTGTCAGCAAAATGGAAAGGTGTCAGCAAAATGGAAAGGTGTCAGCAAAATGGAAAGGTGACAGCTATTAAATTAATTTCCTTTCATAAATTATAAAAGCAATTATACGGCAGGAAATAAACTGTAAATTGATAGAACAAAGAATGCCTCAGCACCGTGTTGGCCCAAATAGGAGTTGGGGATCCCAGACACCGGAAGCTGGTGGCGACCCCTCTGAAGACCCTGGATGGTCCTAGCAATTCCAGAAATCGCTTATGATAGGCCAAACCTCAAGGAATTCTGGAGGATGTAGATCCCGCTGAAGATCTTTCCTAAAAAAAACTGACTTTAATACCACAGTTAGCAGTAGCGTAGTACAATTTGTAGTAAAATAGTAGTGGTTTCTTAATTAAGGGGTTATGTTATTATTGTGTATTATTTCATTGTTATTATCATGTATTATTTATTTTATTGAAATTTAACCTACATGTGGTCAAGTATTTAAGTTTTTGTAATAAAACGACTATTTTTACAACAGTACTCTAACTGTAAACAATAATTCAATTGATTTTGCTAGGTATCGGTAATCTCTGTAACAACTTAGTCACATTCTGATTGTAAATATGGCCTAATTTAATACTGGATGTTAGGCTGTAGAAAGTTGTAACAAAATAAAACAAAATAATCTTGCCAAAATCGACACCACCGAGATTGGTTATGCTCACGTTGTAACTTTTCGACTGTGGGGAGATGAGGAAAATTCTGGACTGATATTTATCGAATCTGACCATGGGAATGGCAGACTACCTGGTCTTTCACGAAAATATGCTGGAAAACGTATCAGATATCAAATCTCACATCAGGAAATGTGCAACAGATATTTGACCTTGATAACTAAAAATTATCTTAACATTCTGAAAATTTGAGAATAGCAATATTTTATTTTTTAAAAAATGTCAACTTTAATCCTTATAAAAAATTCTGTTGCTTTAATAGTTTCGTCATAAAAAATTGTTTTAATGTGATTCGCCATAATTGTTTAAAAAACATAAAAACCGCCTTCAAAAAAGGGCACTAAAAATTTTAAAAATAACTTTATACCTTGCTTAGAAGAAAGTAAATTTAAATGGACAATATTTTATATAACTGTTATTAAAATTTTTACATTAATTAGTTATTTTTGGAGTCGGTGCCAGCTCTCAGATCGCGCAGATCGAATTACTGAACTATATTTGGTGTTCGTGGCGAACCGAGAGTACAAACAAAAATTCAAAATATTTTACAGCATGTCGTGAGGAAGATAGTTTTATTGCGGGAGACAGCTTAGGGAAACAAATTAACGGTATGTTATCTGTGGCTCGGCCTCGTTGGTTATCCAGGCATATCTCTGGCGCTACAGTGTCAGTTGGCATTAAACACTTTATAATTAGTATAATATCGGTGTATCATCTATATGTTTCACTTTTGTTGAAAAATGTTTCTAGAATTAATTGTAGATAAGTAGTAACATGATTTTTTATGTATTATTGTTTTTATCTTTTTGTTTCTCTTGCTTTGGCTGGCACCGACTCCAAAAATAACTAATTAATGTAAAAATTTCAATAACAGTTATATAAAATATTGTCCATTTAAATTTACTTTCTTCTAAGCAAGGTATAAAGTTATTTTTAAAATTTTTAGTGCCCTTTTTTGAAGGTGGTTTTTATGTTTTTTAAACAATTGTTTTATTTTTAAATTTTTTAGTGGTACTGTACTTAATTTGTATTTAAAAATGCCTCAGCACTTCTCATATTGCGAACTTCCTGGTAGCTCAGTGGTTAAAGTGAATGCTTTTTTTTTTTTTTTAATCTGTCGTTACAACAACTTTCAGAATGGGGTGAATTGGATGCTGTGTTAAGGAATGTCAGTTTACATTTTGATCCAGGCTGTGTTTCGATCTAATCATAACATTTGTTTCAGCTACTGCTCGATAATCGAAACATGTAACATCTGGACATTAATACATACCACATACACAAATCAGTCTCTGGAATATATCTGTTCATTCCGGCATCACACAGAAAATATAGATATTTAATTGGTTTTCACAACGTAAAAGATCGGGGTCCAAATTGAAATCTGAAGTACATGTTGAGACATTAGGACACATACATTTTAGGTTAATTGATTTTGACCGTACTTAAAACTGTGGATTTTGTAAATTATAAACGATGGTGGTAAAGGAGAAGAGGGATTGTTCTTTTCTATACCAAATGTAGACTGTCTTTTCTGATTGATTTAAAGTATACGTTTGTAAATTTCTATTGATATCATATAAAAATTTTAGATTTGTATAAAAAAATAATTAAGGGGTGTGGAGGTGAAGAGTAGTTTGGTTTTTGTTAAGGTAGTGTGGACAGTATTTTTTTTGTTTGTTTTGAAGTATACATGTGCAAAGTTCCATCGAAACCAGATAAAAACTGTACCTTTGTGTAAAGAACATTTACAAAAATAAAATTGGTTAAGGGAGTGAGCGGTTGGGTTTTGTAAACAGAATGTTTCTCTTTACTCTTAAGTATACATTTGCAGTGTTCCATCGAAACCTGATGAAAACGTTAGGTATTTATAAAGATCATTGGAAATTAGGAGGGGTGGGGGTATAAGGGAAGAGGGTTTGGGATTCTGCAACCTAATTTAAACACAATTGTTATGTATTTTTTAAAGTATATGTGTGCAAATTTTCTTCAGAATCAGATAGAAACTGTGCTTTGTGTAGATTAAAGGGGCAGAAAGGGGGAGAGAGATTTGGCTTCTCTAAACCAAATGCAGACAGTATTTTTCTGTTTGTTTTGAAGTATACATGTGTATACTGCCTTCAAAATCAAATAGAAACGGTAACTTTATATAAAGAACATTGACAGTAATTAAAGGGGCAGAAAGGGGAATAGGGTTTGTGTTTTTGTCAAAGTAATGTGAGTAGTATGTTTTTTTTCTATTTGCTTTGAAGTATACACATGCGAAGTTCCACCGAAATGGGATTAAAATGTGTGTTTGCACAAACATGAAGGGATGTAAAAGGACAGCTAGGGTAGTTTTTTTTATTTTTTGGTCAGAAATCTTTTCCATTAAAAAAATACATATCTGTGCCAACTTTTATACAGATTGGTCAAATGTTGTCAACTGTAGCTTTTCAAAAAGAAAATTGACAAAAGTGAAGGGGCGGAAATGGGGAAAAGGGTTCAGTTTTTGCAAACCAAAAGCTGACATTATTTTTCTCTTTGTTTTACAGTAAAAGTTTGCTAAGTTCTATCTAACTGGATAAAAACTGTGGGTTTGAATAGAAATTAGACGGTTTAATGGTGAATGGGGGTGTTTTCTTGACTTTTTGGTCAGAAACCTTCCTTGTGAAAAAATACATATAAGCGCCAAGTTTCATGGTTATAGGTCAAACGGTGGCGACTGTAGCTTTGTATATATATAAAAAAAAATTGTCAAAAATTAAGGGATTGGTAGGAGGGAGAGGGGTTGAGCCTTGGCAGACCAAATGTTGACAAGATTTTTCTGTTTGTTTGAAAGTATACATTGGCAAAGTTCAATCAAAATCAGATATGAAACATAGGCTTCTATAAAATTAAGGGGTGTAAAGGGGGAGATGGGGTGGCTTTTTTATTTTTTGGTCAGAAACCTATTCCATGAAATATTACATGTATATGACAACTTTACTGGAGATCAGTTAAATGATGTCAACTACAGTTTTGTATAAATAACATTGGCAAAAATTAAGGGGTGGATAGGGTGAGAGGGGTTCAGTTTTTTCAAACCAAATTTGGACAGCATTTTTCTCTTTATTTTTAACTATACATGTCCAAAGTTTCATTGAAATCGGATAAAAAATGTGGGTTTGTTTAAAAATTAAGGAGTGTAAAGAGAAAGAGGGGTGTTTTTTTTATTTTTTTGGGTCAGAAACCTTTTCCATGAAAAATTACATGTATATGCCAACTTTAATGCAGATCAGTTAAATGGTGTCGACTTTAGCTTTATATAAAGAACATTGGCAAAAATTAAGGGGTGGATAGGGTGAGAGGGTTCAGTTTTTTCAAACCAAATTTGGACAGCATTTTTCTCTTTATTTTTAACTATACATGTCCAAAGTTTCATTGAAATCGGATAAAAAATGTGGGTTTGTTTAAAAATTAAGGAGTGTAAAGAGAGAGAGGGGTGTTTTTTTTATTTATTTTTTTGGGTCAGAAACCTTTTCCATGAAAAATTACATGTATATGCCAACTTTAATGCAGATCAGTTAAATGGTGTCGACTTTAGCTTTGTATAAAGAACATTGGCAAAAATTAAGGGGTGGATAGGGTGAGAGGGGTTCAGTTTATTCAAACCAAATTTGGACAGCATTTTTCACTTTATTTTTAACTATACATGTCCAAAGTTCCATTGAAATCAGATAACAAATGTGTGTTGGTTTAAAAAATTAAGGGGTGTAAAGGGAGAGAGGGGTGTTTTTTATTTTTTTGGGTCAGAAACCTTTTCCATGAAAAATTACATGTATATTCCAATTTTAATGGAGATCAGTTAAATGGTGTCAACTTTAGCTTGGTATAAAGAACATTGGCAAAAATTAAGGGCTGGATAGGGGGAGAGGGGTTCAGGTTTTTCAAACCAAAAGTTGACAGTATTTTTCTGTTTATTTTTTACTATACATTTCCAAAGTACCATCAAAATCGGATAAAAAGTGTGGATTTGTATAAAAGTTAAGGGGTGTAAAGGGGTAGAAGGGGTGGTTTCTCAATTATATTCATATGGGACCACTTTGGAGGCATACTCTATCCACTATAAAAATTTATTTAAATCGGTTCAAAATTGGCGAAGATATCGCTGAACATACATCAAAAAAAAATTCAGACGAATTGAGAACCTTCTCCTTTTTTGAAGTCGGTTAAAAACCTGTTAATAACTTCTGTCATTTTGCCATTACTAAACTGGACTAAATTTTATTTTACTCCTAAAGAGCTACTCTCTCTGTTACAACCAATTAAAGCATATTTACTATTAGGAAAAGGATGAAATAAAATTCGTAATCCAAAAACAGAATCTAACTAATTAATATTTCAGAAGTTATTAAAGTTATCGCTCTGAAAGTAGCTTGAATTAAATCCACATATTTAAAACTGGTTGCTGAACAAATCTGAAGTTTTTAACTGGCTCCTTCGATTTATTAAGAATTATTGTAAGTATCAACTACTCCAGGTGAATGCTTGATGATATTGCAATTGAAAATACTACCTCAAAACTGTAAAAATCTTATTCCAAGCTTGAATAAACATAGTAACTGGCTTTATAAATGATATGCAATACTATTCAATCTAACTCATGGTTCTGAGAACAAATTTTGCTACACAGTTACAAAATTTATAAGATACCTAACATGATGTATTGTAAAAATTTCTGTTTCCAACCTGATTCCACTATATCTTGAAGATTCTGATACATTTGAGAAGCTGGTTAAAATGTTGAGCCCCAGTAAAAACTCAGTTTCCAGAAGGACATTGGGTAGTTATATTATCAATTCAGATCACTGTATGTAGCACCTTCATATTGCTTGCTGCAATACCTGTTCCAATATATAAACATTAGATCCTCTTTCTGATTGTTAACTTTTAATGGTTAACTTTAACTTGCATTAATTTTTCAAAAATGTAAAGCATTAACTATTATCAAAGTTAACTTTTTGAGTAGCGGATTAACGGTTAAATAAGTTAATGTTTCGATAACTGTGCCATCTATGATTACAACCATCTACACAGAACTGCCAAGGGCTTACAAATATTCAGATGACAGGAGCACCAAGGAAGAAACCTATAAATGTGCTGTGCAGTATTAGGGTTCTCATTTGTACTCTTGTGTGTCATGTAAATGGTTTTCTGACATAATTATATGATAATAAATTAACAGATGCATTACATTTTGGAAATTGCTCATGAATTCAGTATTCCTCAATCCACAGTGTCAAGAGTGTGCTGTAAATATGTATATTCTAGCATTGCTCATGCCATGGACAACACTGTCACTAGTCATGTCTAGTGAAGGCCAAGACAAGTGATATCCATGTCAAGGTGTCAGCATTGACAGACAGGCAACACTACATTAAAGAACAGCTACAATCAATGTGGGATGTGTGACAGAAGTGTCTATTTGGATGGTGCAATGACATTTCGCATAAAATACTGAAACAAGTGCCACTACTTAAAAAAAAACAACGAAGATTAGACCTTAAACAACTTGAATAAGGTTGTGTGGTCAGATGAGTCATCTTTCCAGTTGGTAAAAGCTGATGGTAAGTTTAGAGTAGCGTGCTGACTCCTCGAGGCCAGGGACCTAATTTATCAGGAAGGAATTTATTTATCAATCTTGTTCCATGGATCCTGCTGAGGAAGGACCTCTGGGATGTGAAACATGTCATGTTTAAAACACATTAATACAATGTTAGTCATAATCATAGTGAAAACAATCATATGTTACAAAGACAAATAAATAGAATAAAAATAAACATTAATTTTTACAACTGATTTTTGCAAAAGTCTTATTGAATACAATTAATTATTCTGTTCAAATTCTTGAATGGAGTAGGAGTTACAAATAAGATAATTTCTCAGTTTTTCTTCAAATACATCTTTATTATCTGCAAACTGTTTTATACTCTTGGGAAGTTCATTAAACATATGTATCCCAGAATAATTAACTCCTCTTTGTAGTAATGACAGAAATGTTTGTGTTTTGTGCAAGTTATTTCTGTTTCTTGTATTGAAATTGTGTACCTGTGAATTAGAAGTAAACAGGTTAAAATGATCTATGACATAGCACATGAGAAAATATATACACTGAGAAGTCATTGTAAAAATACTGAGTTTTTAAAAAAGTTGTCTGCAAGAAGTTCTTGGTTTTACCCTACACAGCAGCCTAACAGCTCTTTTTTGTGCTCTGAAAACTTTTTTACTTTGTGAAGCGTTTCCCCAAAAAATTATGCCATGTAACATCATTGATTGAAATTTTGGGAGTACATATGTTTCATTAATTCTATATCTGCTGTTAGAGAAAGTGTTTGTATTGCAAAGGTGGCACTACTTAACTTCTTCAGTAGTTGTAACACATCTTAGAATTTTGCATAACGAAATTAGTTTCTAAGATAGCGAGTTCAATTGAAATATATTGTACCACCAGGTTATAATCATTTTTATATTTAAATTTGATAATAATTCCCAGTAATATGCCCTACATAAGCATAAATTCAAGTATGAACAGTAAATTCAATAGTTAAATTCATTTAAACAGCTGTTGAGAAACTTAACCTCAGATTTGGACATGTAATATTTGACTTTCATATAACTTTACTAAATGAGTATATTTCTTTAGTTCAGAAGATGTTTAGGTAAATAAATAGCCAGAAGAGGATTAAGTTTGTTGTTAGAAGATCTTACATAGATTTTAAAGATGTTTAAAAGTGATTTCCCGGTTTAGAATTTTGTAATGTAATTTTCCACTCTAAAACCAAAGTATTCAGTCATTAGAAAACAGTTAAGAAGTCAAGTGATAGATAGAAAGTAGCGTAATTTTGGTTTAAACAACATATTAAAATTTTAGAAAGTTTCATTCATTTTAAAGATCGTTTCTGGATATAATTTGGTATAGCAAGACATGTGCTTCATGTAAAAGTTAAATATTTCAGTCTTATTTGGGAATTCATGAGAAGAAATTATGTTCAGAGTAAAGTTTATTTAAATATAAAGGTTTCTGAAAAAGTTTTATTCCAAAATATTAAAGCATTTGATTGTAATAAAATAAAATAAGTTTTGGTGCCAGAAACGCTTGCACAAGTTGAGCTCAAATTTGATGCACATTTGGGAGGAATAATATTATTAAATTCTTAATAAATCAGGGATATGAAAGTAAAACCTGAAAAAAACCTAATTGAATATGCTGAACTGTGCAAGACCATTAGAAAAGAAATAACAGCTGACATCAAGAAATATAACGAAAACCTGGTCAGATCAGCTATAGAGAACAAGAAAGGCTATAAGAAAGCAAAACAAAGATTAATGATAGGAAAGAAACAAATAATAGCTTTAGATGATGATAATGAGCGTATTACCGACAAAACGGCAGTATTGGTTCATATCAGGAACTTCTACCAGTCCTTATACAGCAAGCAAGATGAAAATCCTTTAATGACATCAAGCCCAGACTCACCAATTCCTGAAGTCCTCCCATATGAAGTTAGAAGGGCAGTGAACGAAATGAAAAAAGGATCAGCTAGTGGTTATGACGGCCTGTCTATTGACGTACTCCAATTGACTGGAGAAGAAACTTACAGACACCTAGCTAAGGTGTTTTCACAATGCCTCGAAGAGAGAAATATCCCATCCAGCTGGAACAAAGCAATGATTGTGTTGCTATACAAAAAGGGCAGTCGTTACAATATAAAAAAACTACCGCCCCATCAGCCTTCTTCCTGTCATATACAAAGTGTTTACAAAGGTCATCAATAACCGCATCAGTTCCACCTTGGACACAGCGCAACCAATTGAACAGGCTGGTTTTAGGTCAGGATTCAGCACAGTAGATCACATCCAAGTCATCAACGAAGTAATAAGTCGAGCAAATGAATACCAGATGCCCCTCTGTTTGGCCTTTATCGATTTTGAAAAAGCTTTTGATTCAGTCCATCACTCTGCAATCATGCAAGCCCTTTTAGAACAAGGAGTGAATCCCGGCTATATTGACTTACTGTACAACATCTACACCACTTCCACTGCTTTTGTCAACATCGCTGAAGTCACCAAAGAGTTCCCAGTAGAAAGAGGGGTAAAACAAGGAGACTCTATATCCCCCAAGCTATTCACATCAGTCCTAGAGTTGGCAATGTCAAAAATCCAATGGCAAAACCGAGGTTTGAGAATAAATGGAAGAAATCTCAACAACTTAAGATTCGCTGATGATATAGTTTTACTCTCAAACAGTCTGGAAGAGCTCAAAGAACTGATAAATGAACTAGAGACAGCGTGCAGTGAAGTGGGCCTTAAAATAAATATATCAAAAAGCAAAATCATGCAAAACAAATGGGCAGAAAAAGATAAAGACAAGGCGGACATGAAAGATTCTGGTATTGAGTTCGTAGATCAGTACATCTATCTTGGCCAACTGATCAATATGAATGGTGACTCAAAGCCTGAGATCTACAGACGGATAAAGCTGGGCTGGAGAGCATATGGAAGAAATTCCATAGTTTTTAAATCGAACATGCCAATACATCTTAAAAAACAGGTATTTGAACAATGTGTATTAGGGAGCGTGCATAAACCACGTAGCTCCATTTTGGCCTCCTGTGAACCCCCCCCGCCCCCCCCACGTAGCACGTAGCTTTTTTTTCTTTTTGATTCCAGAAGACATTTTGTACTGTTTTCTCTTGTCAGACTATTGTAAATTACATGCGGAGATAATTAACCGAGGGAAATAAATGTACACATGCTGTTATGAGTTCTGTTCCTCATTTTAACTGTGAAAAATGTTATGAAAGGAAAGCTACGTGGCCTGGCTCGGAAGCCCCCCTCCCCCCACGTAGCTCAACGTAGCCTTCCAGCCAACCCCTCCCCCCCCCCCTGGCCAGAGCCACGTAGTTTGTGCACGGTCCCTTACCGGTCCTCACATATGCCTGCCAGACTTGGACCCTAAATAGTCACACGAAGCAAAAACTGAGAACTGCCCAGCGAAGTATGGAAAGAGCAATGCTAGGGTTTACAAGAAGAGACAGGAAAAGGGCTGTGCACATCCGTTCAATAACTAAAGTAACAGACATCTTAAAAAGAGTCATGACCCAAAAATGGCAATGGGCCGGTCATGTTGCTCGCAAAAGAGATGAAAGATGGACTACAGTAGTGCTGGACTGGATACCGAGAAACCTGAAAAGAGCAAGAGGAAGACCCCCGGATCGCTGGGATAAGGATATACGTCGAGTTACAGGCGTGAACTGGAAGAGGGCGGCTCAGGATCGATCGGCCTGGAAAGAGCTACAGCAACACTATGTAGAATTAAATTCTAATATATAGCTCATTAGGCTTAAAGAGGCTACATCCTGAAAAAAGGATCGATATAGCTGCAATAATAATAATAATAATACTTGGAGATTCCAAATTTATACAGTAACCATTTTTCAATATGGAAATTTGTTTGAAGCTATTTTCAAGTCGATATTCTGAATATTTCAAATCATCAAATTTTTTTTCGAACTTTATCCCACTTTCAAAAATTAGGTAAAATACTTTATTTGATATCAGATGATAGATTAGTAATAGGAGAATAAAATAACATTTGTTTCAGCTCAGTAGGAGTAATATTTCAAAAGTTATGCCAATCACATCTTAATGACTCTTTTCTGGCAAAACTATTAAAGTTACGAAAAATTTTATAATATCTTAATTTGACTTTTTTTTATAATACCTAGCAACTATCAAAATTTCAGAGAGATAGGATTATTTTTGGTGTCATGATCAAATGGTACTGCGAAATATTTGTCAAAAACTGATCAGTTATCTGATACAATTCATGGGAATGTCAGGCAAAGGTAGTTCCCATGGCTCAAGCAGCAACGATCCTATAAATACCCCCTCCAGAATCTACCCTCTCCCCAGACTAGCAGCGGCAGTCTCAGAGTACGTTACTAGTTATGTAGGGTGTAGCTAGGTTGTGCTCGTGGCGCAGCAAATTACCAACTTGCACAATTATGGTTGCATTTGAAAGTCATGGTTAAAATCAAGTAAAACCATATGTAGATAAGTAACTGTGGGGGAGTGAGGTTTTGTTATGCTCGAGTGGTTGGTCGAAACTGCAAAACTGTTTTCGGAAAATTTGTTTGATTGCCTGTGCAGTTTTTGACTTGTAAAATTTTTGAAGAATATATATTTATCAAGCAAGAATGGACTAGTGAACATCATTTGAACTTTACCTTTTCATGGTTTTTGGGTTAAAATCTATGTTGCGGCCAAGTCATTAAATAAGTCAGAACTGTCACTTCCATAGGCTACACCACGGTTATAGCTGAGATCAGTTTATGCTCCACCCCAGGCATAAGCTTGTTCCTCACATAGTGAAGTGATATGTTCATGCAATCAGAGTTTTTCATCTATTTTAATACCAAGGAATTTTATACTCTTTGTTTCTAAAATAGTGTTACTTGTAAATCTGGCTGTGCATAATTTTTTTGTTTTAAACCTAATATAATGTGTTTTTTTTTTCAAAATTTAATTTTAATGAATCTGGTTTAAACCAATTTGCTACTTCATTAAGTACTTCATTTATATTAAATTCTAGATTAATGTTTGGTGCTTTTCTCACAGTCAGGTTAGTATCATCTGAAAATAATACACTCTTAACTTTGTCAGATAAAGCTTTCAGGAAGGTAATTGATGTATAACAAAAAGAGGAGGGGTACAAGGACAGATCGATGTGGAATTCCATGTTTTTTGTTTCTCCCAGTCTGATTACGCATCTTTACTTATTTTAGACCAAAAATGTAAACTTTTTGCATATGATTTCCATGTATGATTTAAACCATTTACCTGTGGTTCCATATGTAAGCTACCTTAGAATTTTGTAAATTCTAAAAACGAAGGTTGTTTACAGCAGAATGGGCATAAGTGAACCACCCCATACCGCAGCCTTATACCCATTTATGCAACTAACTGAAGCAGTAAAGTTAACTAAACAGTCAAAACAGATAATAAATTAAAGTTAAATAGTAAAAATCATATTCTGAAACTACCTAAACAGCTGTAGCAGAGTATAATACATCTCAGTAAATGCAATATTCTGTTACAAAGTAATTGCACTATAATTCAATACTTTTCTTCACACTTTGAGTACTTCACAATAATAAATAGCCTAAAGATAATAAATTGCTATAAAGAAACCATACTAAAGAGTTAAAAGTCATTTAAAATTTGAAAAACTGGTATAGTAATTTATTATGTAAATAGGCACTATAAAATTCATGAAATCAGTTGTTGGAAGAAATATTAGAAGACAGCTGATAGAGTGAGACTTCAGCATAACATACTTAAGTGTTAGGAAGTTTTATATGGTTTAAAGATTGTTTTCAAATAAAATATCATAAACTACTCATGTGCTAACAGAGATTTTTAATTATTGTAAGCCAGTGACGTAAATTCAATGGAAGAAATAGTGTTCAGAATATACAACAGTAAACCTTTTTGAGAAACCATGCGGCATTGTAAGTGAAATAAGGTGACATAGCAATATTTTTCATATGTCCGAAATGTTACTATAGAACAAGGAAGTAAACTATTTCCAAAAATTATTATAAAGCAGAAAAAGCAGTGAGAGGTGAGATTAAAAGCTTCCTAGGTATTTCAGAAGCTGTAGAATCATTTAAAATATGTTTTAAAGTCATCAGGATAAAATTAGCGCACTTGAAAAATTTGTATATTGCGTTTTAAATAGTTTCTGCTACAGGTGAATATCCAAGTCATATTTGGTATCAAAAGAAACCTCATCTTATTAGAAGCTGAAAAAACTAGGTTTTGAACCCTCTAACTGTAAAACGGCCAAAGTTGGTAACAAATTGCATTATACCACAAAAATGACTGTTTACGGCAGATCCAATAAGCCTAAACAAATTTTTATAATGATATAAATTTTTTATTACCCATAAATCTATCTACTGTTAAAGTTTCAAAATGTTAGAAGCTGCAGGAGCTAAGATTGAAGAAGGATTTGCTTAAGTTGAGCTTTGGACCTGCATAGGGATACACGAAAACTAGACGAACATATATATACAGGTGGCTGCACTTCCGTCTTCGTCTTTTGGTCAGTTGCCAAGTGTCACTCAGAGTGAGAGGTTGGTAGGTTGTGTAGCACGTCACGTGCAAGAGAGGAAGTGGGTTTGTGGAGACCCATGTGCTGAGGCAGAGATCTTAGATTTTTGGTAGTGCCTTGGAAACTTCGTAACTTATATGTGACTTTTGAATTTCATTAATCAGTTTGGTCTGGTCTGATCGCATTTCATGACTTGCAATCAATTGTTCTGGACTTTTAATTATTTTCAAGAATATAGTGAACTTTAACTTTGAATCAATAGCATTGACTTTCTTTTGTGATTTTAACCTAACCATTCCTTGCTTGTGGCTTAAATCAAGTGGCAGATGAGATAAGTTCAGGCAATCAATAATCCAGTGGCTACATAATACACCATTGGAGCTAAGGTGATAAGCATATATCCTAACCACAGTATAGAACTTTGTAACAGCCCTCATACCTGAACTTTAAATAGAATTTTATTTAATGAAGTTTCTGTAGTGAGCTAAAGTTTGCTTGATTATGATCTAGTATGTTTGTTTTGCAATTTCTTGTAAATTAGTGGATATAGACTTTATTTGATGAGAAGAAAATATTGAAAGGCCATTTAAAATGTTTAAGAACTAAATTGTGCAAGAGAATTGCTTAAATGTGTGTAATTGCAAGTATTAATGCAAGTTACGATGTCTACAGAACAATTTTCTACAGTTTACAATGATTTGTGTAAATAATTTTGTGTTTAAATATCTTTAATTTCCATTTCTGACTATTTTGTAATGCTGTTAAGTGATTATGTGTTAATTTTGATTGTTTTTAATATGTTTAATTGTTTGAGTAATTGTTAATGTTTGAGAAATATCTCGTGAAAGCTTTTGAAGAATTCCAGAAATTTCGATATAGTTTATATAAAGAAATCAGCAGAAGGACAAAGTTGAGTTTACTGTTAGTTTACAATTGGTTTTATACAGATTCACTTTGGAACTGCCAAAGAATGTGTCAGTAGTATCTCTGGATTGTATCTTTGCATATCGCTGATGTTGTTTTTAAAATAAACTAAAAATGTTAAACTGAACTTTATGGTGGACTACTTAATTAATTACTATAGTAAACACCGAAGAACCTGGCAACTTTTCCCTTACACATAAATACCATAGTATTCAATTTTTTAAAAAGTAATTCATGATTTACATAGTCAAATGCTTTTTAAATATCACAAAATATTTCTATAGGTTTCATTTTATTAATCAGTTCCTCAAATGTGTTATTTAAAAATGGAAATCAGACAGCTGTTAAATTAAGTTCCTTTCATAACTTATAAAAGCAATTATAAGGGAGGAAATAAGCTGTAAGTTGATAGATCAAAGAAGAAGTAATACACCTCCTCAGCACCGTATTGACCCAAATAGCAGTTGAGGTTCCCAGACACCGGAAGCTGGAGGCGACCCCTCTGAAGACTCCTGGATGGTCCTGGCCATTCTAGAAGTCGCTTCTGATGGGCCAGAACTCAAGAAATGTGGACGATCCTTTTTGGAACCCAAATTGTGAATTAGTGAGAATATTATATTGTCTAACATGTCTTATTACTCTCCAATATGTGACTTTTTTCAAAAATCTTTGACAATCCGGAAATGGGACGATAGCTATCTACATATGTTGCTCCTCCTTTTTTAAACAATGATTTTACAACTGCATATTTTAATCCATTTGAAAACACACCCTGCATCTTTTTAGTAATTAACTTGAAATATTATCATAGCTGGAAAATTTTTAGGTTTTAATTGTTTCACGAGTTTATTTATTTCTGAGACTGTTATTGGTGGCAATTGTGTCTCCACAAATCTATTTTGGAAAGCAATCAAGTGAAACATTAGGGTACTATGTGGGGGTTGATTTTCTATGCCTAATTTCTTTACAAATGAAGTAAAATGTTTATTAAATATTCCAAAAACTTCTCCTACTTCACTGTGAACAGATCCATTTTGTTCTATTTTTATGTCTTTAGAGTGGTTTATAGATTTTTGTGTTTCAGTTTTTATTATATTCCATATAGTTTTCATCTTATTGCCTGAATTCTCTATTTTCTCTGATACATTCTTGTTCTTGGCCTCATTTATTACATTTCTCAGTATTTTAGAATAAAGTTTCAGTGTATAATTAACTCATTATCTTACTTTTAAGTAAATGTCATTTTTGTTTTACTAGATACTCTAAAACCCTTTGTTATCCATCACTTAGCCAATTCACTGTTTGGAGAGTTGACAACTTTTCTTTTATTGAAATATCCTTCTAAAAGTGTTAGAAATGTATTAAAAAAGGAATCAGATTTTACATTAACACCCTGTGCAGTGTGCACTTCTGACCAGTGTTCATTATTTAAAGAATCTATTAAATGTTTTATATTATTTTCATTAATATTTCCTCTATATACCTAGCTTTTATTTATCTGTTTAAGTGTTTCTGCAATTGATATATACAGCTGGGCATCATGTTCTGAGATACCATTTATGACTGGAAGAATGTTGTAATGTACTGAGAAATATCAATAAAAAATTATTAATTGCAGTCTTGCTATAATTTTGTATTCGTGTAGGTAAAGTTACAAGTGCAGTTAAGTTAAAAGACAACATCAAAGCTTCCATATCTAGCCTCTCTTGCTGTGATTAACAAAGCAACATTATTAAAATCTCCACATAAAACTATTTGTTTGTTATTTGTGAAACATAGTAGCAAAGACTCTAACAGTCTAAAATTTTCTGAGGGGGCCCAGTAAATTGCTGTTGCTATGAGCTCTTCTTTAACATTATTCTGTAGAATACTTTCTTATACCTACACTGTTGTATTGAATATTATTTTTAACAAAATTGGCAACTCCTTCTTTCTCCATTTTACGTCTACAGAAATGATAGCTTAGCTTATATTTTGGGATGGAAGGCTGAGATATTCCTGTCTCAGACAAATAATGTTCAGATATGAACAATACATCTATATTTAAATTTCTGGAATTTTAATCTCTTCTAGGCATAAGCTGATGTCATCAATTTTCCTAAATATTCCTCATATATTTTGATGAAGAATAGTGGTCTGAACACATTGATTCAATGACTTTCAGTTGTTTACTTTATTAGTTCATTCTGGTATGTCAGTTGGAATTTCTAATTTCAATAAGTTTTGATCAGCAGAGACATTAATTTCTTCTAGATATCTTAATACATGTATTTTATTTACCCTAAAATAAGGCCGCAACTTAACACCACTTATAACACGAATACCTCTTCCCTCACCTGGCATCCCCTGACCTCAACAGCAATAAGAAGCAAAAGCTTCCTTTTACCTCTGAAATTCAGATAGAGTTCATGGGGGCCACATCTTTCAAACCAATGTGTATATTTGCTGGCTGCCAGAGAACCCTTTCCAATGATGCTTTGGTATGCCTGATGTTATGCCTCATCAAGTGTTTATCATAATGCTCAAACAAACCCACAAATCCCACATTGGTCTAACGTGTGTTCCTGGATATTTGAGCGATGCCTTCCTCAACTGAATAATTGATGTCCTTGTCAAGACTATTTCCTGGGCCCCCACAATTACAATACAATCTTCCTCTGAAAATTTTTTCCCTAGGTCATCGACATTTGCTAAAACACTTCCAAGATCTATATTTGGTTTGAAAATACTGCAGACTTCATAATTTGGCCCCAAGTCAGAATAAACTATCTCACTGATTTCCCTCCCATGACTGCTTCCATGTAACAGTACCTTCCTGCTTTTAGATACCCCCTGAAAAGTTCTTTCTTTTACTTTTCAAGATCCCAGATCATTCAGTCAAACCTGACGGTCCTCAGAGTCACCATTTAGATCCTCAAATGGCCGAAACACAATGGATGTCTCCAGTTGGAAAGTATCAGACAGACAGCATCTCCTAACTCTCCTACCTGAGCTGACTTATTTCCACTCTCTGTTCTGCCTAAGCCTAAGAACAGAATTTTCTGCCTTCAGGGCCTCTAAATCCCTCTCTACAGATGCCAGATCTGACTGGGCTTCATAATCCGCTGCTCCTGATAATTAATTCAGCAGGAGTGACAGTTCCACGCAATACTGACACAAGAGTCACTGTTAGAAACACTTCTGCACCTCCAGTGAAACCAGCGCCCGCAATCCCAATAACTCATTCCTTCTCTTATCAATCTTCGGCAATTTCCACACTTAGCATCCATTATGAAACTTTCAGAAAAACTTAGGAGAAAAAAAATTTTAAAACATATACTTTTTAAACTACTTTCAAATTTAGGAGAAAAAACTTTAAAACGTTTACTTTTTAATTAACTACTTATGCATAAATTGCCAAAGAAAAGTAAAAGTAAGATTTTAAGAAAAATGCTAAAAAGAAAATAGTATGTAAATCACTCAAAACTTTTCCGAAATGTGAATTACAACACTTATCAACTACAAGATTTACAACAAAACTACACAAATGCTTTAAAAAGAACTTTTTAAACAATTACAATGAAATTTAACACCCTAGAACTGTGCTTCAGACCTAACCTCAAATGTAAAAAAAAGAAATCACAGTTTACACTGTACCGATTTTCTATTAAATAAAAATGGTTCACTATCACTTAAGAACTTCACAAATTTACTTCAAAATTAAAAATTAAAACTCTCAAAAGAAACTTACAATGAAATTCTTATACACTTTCACGAGAATATTGTTACTAGACGTAAATCCCGGATGGAAACAAAAGCCACCAAACAGTGAATCTTCAATTTATGGATGTATAATAAATAAAATGGATCACTAATACTCACACTACTAGAATATGATATTCTTCAGTTTTAACTAAACTAAAACATAAATTTTAACAAATTTAACTACAAAATGTGGATTCCATACTACACCACCATACTGACAAAAGATTTGTGGTCATCTCTGTTACAGCCAGTCATCACTCTCTCCAGTAAATGAAGGATTATGAAACCTTTCTCTACCACCTGTCCAATTTCTCCTGACCAGTTGAGTTTATTATCAAATATTATGCCAAGGTAGTTACATTTCAAGTCTTTGACAAGCTATTCCTGGCCCATCTTATAATCATAATCAATCATTAGTTTTTTTATTTGTGTACCTAATTAGCTGACTCTTCATTGCATTTATATTGATCCCGTGTTGACCTACCCAGCTAGCTATGCTTTCCATGTCACCCATCACCCTGCAACTGTTCATGGTCTTTACCATTTTGATTCTATTGTATAATATTATATCTTCTGGAAACTACCTATCTTCTGGCAGTAAACATCAACACAATCGTTCTTTAGAATAGCAAATAGCAATGATCCCAATACTCTATGTTGTATTTAAAATGATTGTACTCCTTTTTAATGTTCTAATACGTTCTTATTTTGGTGTCAGAGCTGGGGATACAAAATCATTTCGAATTCGTGAATGAACTTTAAACTTAACACTTATTAGTTTATTCTTTCATATTTCAATAATTATAAACTTTCTATGACTTGTTGAAATTTATTCAAACATTATCCGATACTTAAGGAACCAAAGATACAAGGTCCTTTTGCCCTCCACAACTATTACTGACTCAAAGTACACACTAACTTTTTCTTTCGCTCGCTCTACCATGTTACTCTCTTGTTACTATCTTGTTACCCTCTTATTACTATGGCTACCAATTTCCCCCAGAGTAACTTTTGGTCTTTTATAACTTCTCCAAGGAACCTGTTATGCCACAACCCTCCCCATGTTTACCAAATATTTGTAAAAAACATTTTGACAAACCTTTTTTTTTTTTACTGAGAACTTATATAAGGACCTTTATATTTCTTCCCTTGATAATATATAGTTACAATATATATATTTTTTTCAAGCAACAACAATCATAACTTCTCTAAGGAACCTATTATGCCACAACTCTTCCCAGGTTTACCAAATATTTGTAAAAAATGTTTTGGTAAACTTTTTTTCTTTACCTTGATAATATATATATATATAAAGCAACAACAATGATACAAAACAAATGGAACACAACTTCTCTGTCCTGTCACAGTTGCCATGTTATATTAAATATGATTGTACTCCTTTTTATTGTTGTATTCTTATATGTTCTTCTTTTGGTGTCAGAGCTGGGATACAAAATTGTTTTGAACTCATGAATGAACTTTATGCTTAACACTTATTATTTTAAACTTTTATACCTGAATAATTATAAACTTTCTATGACTTGTTATAAACATCACCTCTGGTATGTGGTGGCTCAATATAGACAGTGGGCATGGAGGCAAGGAGTGGATAGAGGGAAGGAAAAGTACTGACTGTGTATTATCTCTTATTGAGACCAGGATGTTGCCTTGTGCCTAGATTGTATTGGTAGACATGCTCCCACCTTCTGAGTTCAGAGGAGCTGCTGTTGTTTGGGAGGACTTTGAAAGCATGGACCATTAAACAAGAATTAAAATTATAGGTGTCGTGGGAGATGGCGAAGATGGCTACTGGATGTTTTGGATTCCGAGTAAACATTGTCTTTCGCTGACCATTCATTGTTATGTCTAGTGGATTGGTAGTCAAACCTATATAGGAATCCAAACAGTGTTTGCAGGTCAGTGGGTATATTACATGGGAGGTTTCACAGGTGGTGTGTCCTATGAGAGGAAAGTTCTCGCCAGTGATAGGGTTGGTGAAAGTGGTGAAGGCATGGTGTATGTCACATATCTTGTAGTTGGGTCTATTGTATGGGAAAGATCCTTGGGGCTGTCTGATGGGACAAGGAAGACTGTGTTTGTGGACTAGGAGTTTGCTGAGGTTGGGAGGTCTGCTGAAACAAGTTCTGGGTGGGCCAGGGAGGAATTTTGAAAGAATGGATCTCATTTCTGGGCAGGTTAGTAGGAAATCATAACCCTGCCAAAGTATTATGTTGATGGATTCAAGGCCAGGGAAATATTGTGTTACCAGGACTGGATTGTGGTTGGTTTCTGGGGGTTTGGAGTAGTCAATAGGTTGAGCAGTGAAAGTTGCTTGTGAACCAAATCTGGGGGATAGTTGGGGGATACCAATGCTTATGAGAATATCTGCAAACCGCTTAGCCTATTGACTACTCCAAACCCCCAGAAACCAACCACAGTCTAGACCTGATTACACAATATTTTCCTGGCCTTGAATCTGTCAGAATAGTTATGGTTTCCTTCTAACCTGCAAAGAAATGAGATCCATTCTTCAAAATTCCTCCCTGGCCCTCCCAGAACATGTTTCAGCCGACTGCAGCCAACTCCTAGTCCCCAAACACAGTCTTCCTCGCCCCATCAGACAGCACCAAGGATCTTTTCCATGCAACAGACCCATCTGCAAGATGTGCAAAAAACACCATGCCTCCACCACTTTCACCAACCCTATCTCTAGTGAGAGCTTTCGTATCATAGGACACACCAACACACCACCTGTGAAACCTCCCATGTAATTACCAGCTGACCTGCATACACTGTTTGGCTTCTTATATAGGTTTGACTACCAATCGACTAGCCATAACAATGAATTGCTACCAACAGACAGTTTTCACTCGGAATCCGAAACATCCAGTAGCCATCCATGCCATTTCCCATGACAGCAATAATTTTAATTCTTGTTTAATGGTCCATTCTATCAGAGTCCTCCCAAACAACAGCAGCTTCTCTAAACTCAGGACGTGGGAGCTTGCCTATCAATACAAACTATGCACAAGGCAACCTCCTGGTATCAATTTGAGATAATACCCAGTCAGTACATATCCTTCCCTCTAACCGCTCCTTGCCTCCATTCCCACTGTCTATATTGTACCATCACATACCAGAGGTGATTTTTATCTGCATAGACTCCTTTCTTTATTATTCTTTTATATATTTTTTATATTTGTTTATAATTATTTCGATTATTCTGTTTACTTATTTACTTTTACTTTCTCAAATTTATATTAATGAACATTTTAATGTATTATTCCAATACACTGTCACCCACTCCCTGTCCTCTGTTTGAATTTGCCCGCACCGTGTTCCTGACTTTCAGACATTCTGTGAGACCGTATCCTGCGCCACCTCTCCTGTTGACGAAGGACCAAGCCCCAAAATATTTGTTGTTTTTCTTGTTCTTGTGCTTTTTTATGTGTTCACCCCACGAAACCATCATCTAAGGGTTGTGGTGGTTCATTTCGCTATTTTTTTTTTTTTTTTTTTTTTTTTTTTTTGTAAATATATATAAATATTCTCAGGAGGTTTTTTAAATTAAATAAATAACTGGTCACATTTAAGTGATAGAATGGTTGCAGTTATTTGCCCTAATCTTTTAAAATGATGTTATTTTCTGATGTTATATATCATTTTCTCTTCTTATTTTCATGTTCAGCTAAACAAAAATGTTGATTGTAATTGAAACAGAAAGTAATAATGAGGGATGAACCATTACTAGCAAATACAAATTAGGGCAATATTTGATGCACAAAAAAGATAAAACAAATATTAAAAAATTAAATTTGAAAGAAGAGCTATCACGGACTCCAACATTTGCTTTGTGCTAATATTTCCTACAACCAGTTTTGCTAAGAAATGTTTCCTATCGTTGTCATAATATACAGGGTGTCCGGTAATTAATTAACTATAGAATATTAAATTTTGATGCTAGCAAAAATATCACAGTTTGCACAGCTGGTGGGTTGAAAATCTTCATATCAACATACTTAATACCTAAGTGATTTTACTATATGACAACATGATCTTCAAGGCATGCTAAATAAATAAATAAATTTCTTTGGATTTTATAAAATGAAAAACTTGGCCTTTTAGAAGAACAGGGTAGAATTTATGGCCGTGAAATTATGCATGCCAAGTACATTACACTTCACAAGTTTGGGAGTATTTAGACTGAGTTTATCTGTTAAGATGGATAGTCCTCCTTGGTTTAATTCTGTGGCCATCAAGATCACCAAACTAAAATCCTCATTTGGGGGGGGGGGGGAATGGGAAGGGGGAGATTTGTTTCCAAGCCCAATTTCAACTATTTATTTGCTGCAAACATGCATGTTCAGCCCTTAATCTAATAAATAGGGCTGAATTATTTATTAATTGGCAAAGAATGTGTATGACAGTGAAAGGCAGGCAATTTGAACATTAAATGTAACTTTAAAATGAAAATCATTGAGTCATGCTGTTAGTGGCTTCCCTTCTACATATTGAATGACATAAACCAAATCCAGTTGGTAAATAAAAACAATTAAAATGTGACTAAAAGTAAAAAACCATGACAATTTTTCTAAGAAAAAAATTTTATTTATACTAGGTCATGTTACGGAATTTCAACTATTAAAATTTTATTTTTCATTTATCTAACACCATGTAGATAAAGGATCTTATTTTATTTAGAATAATTTTTTAAAGTCTGCATTGTAATAATTTTTATACAGACTTCCTTACGACCTCTGATTGTGGATCCAACATCTGTGGCAGCAAACTGGTTGAAGTCCATGTTTAAAAATGAGGAATTAGAAGTTGTTTCACAGCATAGTCCTCGCTTTTATACCAGTTTGGAATTGGCTGTTAGGTTTGTATTTTTGTTATTGTATTATGAGTTTATATTTCAGAACAGAAAAAAAACACAAAAGGAATGAAAATTAAAACACCAGAGTAGAAATAAAGTCCTACTGTATCATATGCAACTTAATTTATGCTTATAACCTAGTAATTAGTGCTGATTGAAAATTTACTTGTTTGCTGTGCTAAAACACTATAATTTTTGATGATTAATTTTGTTTTATTTGTGAGGATGTATCCATAAATTTTTTGTTGTTTTTAGTTACTGAAATTATCAATCATGGTTGATTTTAAATATACACATGTATATACACTCCTGGAAATGAAATAGGAACACATTGATGGCGGTGTGTAAGACCCACAATACTTGCTATGGACATTATGAGAGGGCTGTACAAGCAATGATAAAACGCACAGCACAGCGGACACACCAGGAACAGCAGTGTTGGCCGTCAAAGGGCGCTAGCTGTGCAGCGGTTGGGCACCACGCCAGTCAGTGTCAGCCAGTTTTCCGTGGCATACGGAGCTCCATCCTCAGTCTTTAACACTGGTAGCATGCCGCGACAGCGTGTACGTGAACCGTATGTGCAGTTGACGGACTTAGAGCGAGGGCGTATAGTGGGCATGCGGGAGGCCGGGTGGACG
Source organism: Vandiemenella viatica (assembly GCA_031002005.1). Classification (NCBI taxonomy): domain Eukaryota; kingdom Metazoa; phylum Arthropoda; class Insecta; order Orthoptera; family Morabidae; genus Vandiemenella; species Vandiemenella viatica. The sequence continues at coordinate 355,763,011 of JARYHS010008074.1, read as the reverse complement.
TACCGCCAAATTGCTCAACATGTGGGGTGCGAGGTCTCCACAGTACATAGATTGTTGTCGCCAGTGGTGGCGGAAGGTGCACGTGCTGTCGACCTGGGTCCGGACAACAGTGACGCACTGACGCACGCCAAGACCGTCGCATCCTACGCAGTGCCGTAGGGGACCGCCACCGCCACTTCCCGGCAAATTAGGGACACTGTTGCTCCTGGAGTATCAGAGAGGACCATTCGCAACCATCTCCATGAAGCTGGGCTATGGTCCCGCACACCATTAGGTCGTCTTCCGCTACACGCCCCAACATCGTGCAGCCCGCCCCAGTGGTGTCGCGACAGGCGTGTATGGAGGGACGAATGGAGACGTGTCGTCCTTCAGTGATGAGAGTCGCTTCTGCCTTGGTGCAATGATGGTCGTATGCGTGTTTGGCGCCGTGCAGGTGAGTCGCCACAATCAGGACTGAATACGACCGAGGCACACAGGGGCCAACACCTGGCATCATGGTGTGGGGAGCCATCTCCTACAATGGCTGTACACCTCTGGTGATTCGTCGAGGGGACACTGAACAGTGGCACGGTACATTCAAACCGTCATCAAACCATCGTTCTACCATTCCTAGACCGGCAAGGGAACATGCTGTTCCAACGGACAATGCATGTTCCACATGTATCCCGTGCCACCCAACGTGCTCTAGAAGGTGTAAGTCAACTACCCTGGCCAGCGAGATCTCCGGATCTGTCCCCCATTGAGCATGTTTGGGACTGGATGAAACGTCGTCTCACGCGGTCTGCACGTCCAGCACGAACGCTGGTCCAGCTGAGGCGCCAGGTGGAAATGGCTTGGCATGCCGTTCCACAGGACTACATCCAGCACCTCTACGATCGTCTCCATGGGAGAATTGCAGCCTGCATTGCTGCGAAAGGAGGATATACACGGTACTAGTGCCGACATTGTGCATGCTCTGTTGCCTGTGTCTATGTGCCTATGGTTCTGTCTGTGTGATCATGTGTTGTATCTGACCCCAGGAATGTGTATATAAAGTTTCCCATTCCTGGGACAATGAATTCATGGTGTTCTTATTTCAATTTCCATGAGTGTATTTTCTGTTGTTTTACAGCTCTTCCTCATTAAAAGCCAATTTATAATGGTGTCAATGTTAGAGCTGTTAATTACCTCAAATAATGTACGTTAGGGAAAATAAACCAGCATGTACCACAGATGAATGTGGAAGGTCAGACAAACACAATTCACAATAGTTATATAGAGGGCAAAGGGAAAGAAAAGCATACATCCAGACTTTCCACATTAATGAACGAAAACTGAAATACAAGGGAGGGTAGGGTTTGAACTGTTGATGGTGGTGAAATTTGACCAATGATAACTGTGAAACTGAGTAATCTCTCTGACAATCAGGCTAAGTGGTGGATCCATGGGGGGCTAGGGGGCTCAAGCTGCCCCCCCCCAACATATCTGGATCCACCCCCCCCCCCAAATTGTAATTTTGAGACTTTTATTTTAGCTCTATGGATTTAAGGCCCGAGGAGGCTATAAAGACTACTTCTTGGCCGACTCAAGCCTCCTCCCCCCCAAAACCAAAATCCACTGAAGGCAAGCCCTCTGAACTAAAATTCACTCAAGCCAAGCCCCCCCAAACCAAAGTCTGCTCTAGCCCCCCCCCCCCCCACAAACCAAAATCCTGGATCCGCCCCTGATCAGGCTAGTTACAGTAAATAGTGTGAGGGGTAAAAAATGTTTTGTGGGAGTTAGCACTTAACAGCTTAGACCTCAGCTCTGACTGTGCTGTGTTGCCTTTGGATATAGTTTGTGCTTGAAGAGTGGCCACCACAAGATTGCATAACCTCAATCAATGAAAGGTAAAGCTGAAATTATAGTCACTGATCCCATAGAAATATTAACTCAACACTGTATTCTTCAAAAATTCATAAACTTAGGTATCAAACTACCTTACCAAAATAAATAGCTGCAAGTACTACA
>JARYHS010008074.1:354879109-355029098 GCA_031002005.1 Vandiemenella viatica | reverse complement strand
GAAATATTTTACCCAGGAAGAACACATTGTGATATATGTAATTTGAGAGGATCATTTGTCCTTGAGATACCCCTTCGGTCTTTATCACAGTGGTTTCCCATTGCCTTCTGCATCCCCTTGCCGTTGATCATTTCTGATTCATCTGCCTTATGGGCCACTTCCTACCCAAAGAGCAAGAGAGTGCCCGGGACTGCTACCCACTATTCTGCCCATCTTTAGGAGGCCGTTGGCAATCAGTGTGCGACTTCTTATACCGGAACTCTTTCAGTCACCAGAGCCTCATCGGTACAAACAGGATACACCACCAGAAGGAGAGGTTGAAATTTGGTTTGAATAGGGTAATATAGTCTCTCCCAAACCCTTACACACCAAAATAAAAAATATGACCGATAAAACTGAAATTTCTCCACACCCTTAAGCCTAAAAACAAGTGTCAGCATGTGGTGGTGGTTATCTTTTTCCTTCCATGAATCTCTTAATTCTTCAACCAATATCTTTACTCATCACTAATATACACCTCATAGTGTACATTCAGAGCCGGCGCTAGGATTTTGGGGCCCGGGGTAATCAGTTGGGGGCCCTTGGTGAATTCATCAGTTATGGCCATCCCTCAGACCAAATGGGCGACCTTCCCCCCCCCCCTTTTAAAGCTGGTCTTGTGTACATTCCCATAACCCTCTTCGTGCTCCTTTTGTCTTCCAATGAATCATATCTAGATCCTTTATCAGATTACTACTGAATGTGTTGTGCAGTAATTTTCAGTGACAAACCTAGCAGCCATCATCTGCACCCTTTTCAACTCATGTATTTGATACCCAAAATTACACTGCCATATTCAAGCAATGGTCTGAACAAAGTTTTGTAACTTCATCACTTCTTTGGTACATCCCCCCATCACTCTCTCCAATAAGGGCAGGACTTTGAAACATTTTGCTACCACTTGTCCAATGTGTCTTGCCCAATTGAGTTTATCATCAAATGATATGCCAAGTTATTTACATCTCAAATCTTTATTCCCCACCTTATAATCATAATCAACCCTTAGGTTTTTTTATCTGTGTACCTAATAAGCTGACTTCTTTGCACTTATCTTCATCATATGTTGACCTACCCAGCTGTTCAGTCTTGTCTTATTTTAATCCTATTATGTAAAATTATATCATCTGTAAACAACCTAATTTCTGACAGTAAACCATCAATACAGTCATTCCATTAGAATAACAAAGCTATTATGTCTTTTCCCGATTCTAGGGATAGCAAAAACAACAAATGATGGATATTTTTATAGACTAACCAAGTGCTATGAATTTTATTTGCACAAAATGCATATTCAAGTTTCCATTAAGAAACTGAGATACCAAGTTACTATGCAACCTTCTGGAAAAAGTGAAAAGAAATTCAGCTGAATACTATCTCACAACAATCTGTAGTTGATTAATATTTCTTATTAAGAACTGAATAAATGTGATTAGTGGAGTTACATCTACCTCCATTTCCATTATCTCAAGAAGTGACAGCTTTTATCCTATAGGCTATACAATTGCCAAACAAACTGAAAGTCTAACTATAAACTTTATTTTTTAATATCCTATTGCATAGTAGCAAGTTCCGTGCATATCTAATAATAGTTCTTACATATTTTTGCTTTAAAATCCTTCACAGTCTCAGGTATACTGTTATGACAATTTCTACATACAAATCCCGTTGTCATACTCTGCAACCCCTCCAACTCCAGAATCTGATACTTCTAATGTTGCTCCCATGGCTTCACACATTATAGTAATGGCCAGATCAAAGTTTAATAACCCATCCCTCTTACATCCTCTCCAATAGATAAAATACTCTGAACACTTTACCTTTAATTTTACTGGACTATTTTACACCCGCCCCCTTTTCTCCCAGAATCTAAATTAATTATACGCACCAGAGCAGCAAATTATGAAAAATTTATTAACTCCAGTGCATTTCAAAACTCCGATCTTTGATCATTCTATGTATACTAAATATTTTTTATTATTGTAATGGCATTAGGCCTACTAAATTTCCTTAACTTTTTCGACTTTGAAACTGTTACTGATAACAGTGTGCAAAACACTTCCATTACTATTACAAGAAATTTATTATGTCTATATTTTTTGTTCTTATACTTTACACAATTCGGAAAAACAGCAAATCAATACCACTTGAAAAAATTAGAGTACTACTTTGTTACAAGAGTATGACGGACGAAATAAAGAAGCAATGGCATCTTTAGAAATGCATTCATCTACATTACGGAATTTTGAAACAAACTGCTTACCTTAATATGTGAAGTAAGTGAAGCGATTTATTTACATGTATATATAAACAAGCCTAATAATAATTTTTCATTCCACTTTGTAACAGATACTTTCGCGCCTTAAAATAATTTATTTTACGGAGAAACAACTCGATGCCAGCGATGAAATGTTTAGGCCTTATTGATTAGACTTGGAATGATGATATTGTTACACGACCAGTCCATATTTAAGGGCGAAAATTTAATTTGATTCTTTGACAAATAATACTAACGAACTTTACGTGTTGTTCTTTTTTTTTTTTTAAAAAAAAAAAAAAGTATCAAAAAGGAAATTTCTTATCACGTTACTGTAGGAAAAGTTTTTAAAAATGTTGCGTATAATTTTAAATTATATTCAATATGCATGCCACATTGTATAAAAACATTTCCATTTATCATGATTTATGATAACTTAATGGTTTAGTTGGAACAGCCTCCCAGAACAGCTTCTATTTTGAATCATGACTCACTCCTACTTGATTACTTATGCACTATGTATTTGCATTAAAAAAATTTATTGTAAACAGACCAATTAATTTATTTGTGAGAAGCATATGCTCCATCAGCTTCCTTACACATCTACCTATCCATCCAATAATTTTGTTTTGTTTTTAATTTTTTATTCTTTCACAGCATTTCAACATCGACGTACTTTGCCCTTTACGAAATTTAATTATTACCAAGATCTTACAGCGTTATTGGCAAATCTTTAATCACTTGCCATTATTTCAGCATATAACTTCCTTACCTACAACAGAAAAGTTTCCCACTCCTTTCTTAAATCACGTACTATCGTACCGGTCAGTGGCGTAGCTAGGTCAACAAGGGCCCCGGTGCAAAAAAATTTATTTTGGGCCCTCAGGCCAGACTTTTTTTTTTTTTTTTGCTTTGTGTGCTGGTAGGGGCCCCCTGAACTGAGGATGGGGGCCCTTTAATTGTTCTTTTGGGGCCCCCGAGCAGTGGTTGGGGCCCCCCCTGAGCAGCGAGGGCCCTTAGTGAGGGGCTCCTGTGTTCTCAGGGGCCCCTTAGACGACGGTAGAGCTAAAAAAAAAGGTCGCCAGTTTGCCGTGAAGGCTCGTGAGCCCTCTAAACTGCGCTTGAGGGCCCCTAGAGGTGCGCTTAGGGGCCCCTTGAGGTATGCTTGGGGGCCCCCTGAGCGTGAGGGCTCCGATTCACTGCACCGCCTAGCCCCATAGTAGCTACGCCCCTGGTACCGGTATGTTCATCTTTTTCTCTTCCATGAGCTATTCCTTCTAGCGATGTACATCCAAGCACCATCATCCATTTAATCATGGTATACGCCAAATACTTTCTACAAATGCCTCCTCACTTCCAATGAATCCCAACTCAACTCCATTATCATATCAGACCGGCTACCGCTATCACATTCTGGAATAATATCCGCAAGCAAATCTCTCTGACCTCCTTTTATCACTTCCAATTACTGAATTTGATACGCAAAGTGCGGGTTCCGTACTACACCATCATATTCAAGAAACAATATGGCCAAAGTTTTGTAACCCAATTTCCTCTTCTCAAGTACCGTACATAGTTTTATCAACCTCTCCACTAAACAAAAGAGTTTGAATCTACTCCGTACAACCCGACCAATATGTACCACCTGAGTTTTCTATCAAATGTTATAACAAAATATTTACAGTTAAGGTACCGGTATTCCCCTCTACCCAATAACCATTGAAACATTTAATTTTTTAAGATGTGTATCTAGTAACCCGACTCTTCCTATAATTTACTTTTATTCCATGTTGACCTACAACTACTTCACTGAATTTTTAAAATAATAAAAATATTCTTTTTTTAGGAGTATTTTCAGTTTAATATATCCGTTTATACAATATTGTGAATTTGTCTCCTAGGTTTAGGCTATTTTCATAGCCCTAGTTTTCTTACATTTCTTTGAAGTATTTGAATTTCGTTTACCCAGCATCTCTTAAAATTACTAATTTCATCTCGCGAATAAAAATGAATATAGTTTTAACTAATGGAAGCTCAAAACGTCAAAATATTAGCAATACATTGACGAAATCGACTAAATATCAACAACAAAAAATACTAACATCCAAACAGAAAATAAATACATAAGTGGCCCAAGAACGTTCATTTCCGTTGAACAAAATTGCAATACTAAAAATGAATATTTTGATTTGCATTGAATATCTGAAAAAAAAATCTTTTAAAAAAAGAGAACTTTTTGAATATTGACTTTGTTTTGAGGATATATTGGTTCCATCAATAGAAATTTATATATTATAGTAGTATGTATAGTAGTAATTGATCCTTTTATCCATAATGATCAGTGGTATTGTGGTAATGGTTTCTCTATCTGTGGAAACAGTTGAATTGCCTGTAGACCAGTTTACTATAGTTCATTCATTTGGAGCCATTAATTCTGCGCTAAAATATAAAATTCAGTGTTAAACAGTAATTGATTCTTTCTTCATAATTGGTTTCTCAATCTGCCAACAGAATTGAATATCTGCCGGCAAATTACCACTCCGCTTGATGCCACTCCACTATCTGAGTAAAAGATTTTTACATTTCAAAAATCGGTCAACGCCACGTGTTCTGCTAAATCATCCACGTTTATTATAAATCTTTTGATACAATATCGGAACAAAGCAACTCATGACATCACTAAAGTAGTGCTCTTGAAATGACTAATAATGTTTCATTCTGGCCCAGGCTCCATTTCAACCAAGTCAAAAAATCAGCTAATATTACCGCTCGAAAATCAAAGCTTCCATCAGTTGCGCATTAATACATTCAGTATAGGGCCTATTCCATGTTAGTGACGTTATGAATGGCGAAATAAACTTGACTCATTATTTCAGATCGCGATACTAAATGAACCCAAATAATGACGTTGGCAATGTGTAAATTAAATACTGAATTCATCTGAAACTACATTCATCCGCATGAAGTATGTCATCAGCATCATGACAATTATTGGAGTAACGTAATTAAAAAAAAATTATACTAAAATGCTTGTAACTTACAGTTTACAACGGAAAGTCCATAATTCTCTACAACTCTAAGACAACTTTCGTTAATATTGCTGGTCAAGTTAACATCTCGATAAAGTGACTGTTACTGCTCGTGATTTAGTAAGGTGTATAATTCCATTCAATATGTTGAGATGTGTTCGTATAGTTTGACTTTGTAGCGGCAATATTAACAGAGATAGTGGTTTGGTTGAAATGATGCCTGGGCCAGATTGATTTTTGTTACAGCATATGGCAGAAGGACTTAGTTATTATTAGTAATAAGTAAGCGGCTTTCATATGTTCCGTGTAAATTGTTTATTGTGCTTTAAACGACTTCCACTGTTACTTCATGAAACAATAAGTTTCTACATTAGCCCATTGAATATATTCGTTTTAAGTGTAGCATTCGATAGATCTTTGCAGAATATTGAACAGTAAGTAAAAAGTAGTTTCGTGACGATAGTCTCTATTATTTGAACAAAAATTCCGAACAAAAAATAAAAAGGGTTATTTAAGTTTTAAATTCCGGCAAAATAATTTGTAACACAGAGACTGTAAGTTCAAGTTTACGTCGCGATACACATCAATAACTTAAGATAAAATTATTGTATCAATGCACCTGTGATTGAGGCTTTGATTTTGTAGCGACAATATTAACGGAGATTGTGGTTAGATTGAAATTCTGCCTGGACCAGATGAAAACACAACCTTCTTGTCACAGCAAAAGGCAAGAGGAATTTAGTTATCAGTTATTTATGAAACATTAATAAGCACTAAGTCACGGTGTGACGTGATGTATCGCGACGTAAACTACTCCCAGACTGTATAGTTTATTGTTTATTGCCAATGTACTTGTGTGCACAAGTTTCTAGCAAACACCAATACATCATACACAAGAAATACCTTATAGTACATATAATGAATTCCAATATCAATGATACATCTACACAACAAGAATACCTTATAGTAACTTATAATGAATTCCAATATAAATAAATTCCATAGCAAGGCTAGGAACTTTGAGAAAGTAAATTAACATTAAGTTACAATAATTCAATATAAATGCTATTACATACAAATCACAACTCATTAAGATTATATTATGCCTTATTACATAGATAACGTTTTACTTCAGTTTTAAATTCATTTCAAGCCAATGACTTTAAATGTGTTGGTAGCTTACTATATTGTCTTGCTCGCATTGCAAACGCACTTTTATCTGCTGCCTTGTAGTTATATCTTTTGATATGTAAGTTAGTTTTGATTCGAGTGTCATATTTATGAATTTCACTATTAGTGTTATTAAATTTTGGATTGCATCTAATCAGTAACAAAACCCTATATATATATATATATATATATATATATATATATATATATATATATATATATAGTGAAAATATAGTAAAAATATTTTCTTGCCTAATATTTCTTTACAGGGTGTATTCCTATCCAACTTATATATTATCCTGATACATCTTTTCTGGAGCACTAACAATTTATTCATGTAGAAATGGCAACAAGATCCCCAAACTTCAATTCCATACAAGATATGTGGGAAGATTGTTCCATAGTATGCAATTTTTAATACACTTCTATCCACAACCTTAGACAACTGATTCATTAGAAAGATTCCCTTACTTACTTTTTTACAAACTAAATTAACATGAGCTTTCCAATTTAGAAACTTATCCACGTATATTCCAAGGAAGAAACAGGAAATAAATTAAACCCAGATAGAACTACGACATTTTGCACTTTTGAACCGACTTTCGTGCTGGTATACTCATAGCATTTTACGTTGTTTTTTTCTTTCAATTATGGTGTATTATTTGATATGTCATACTATTTTATGTACGCAAATGAAAACATCTCCTTGCGAACATGACAAGAGTATGTAAACTTTCCGGCTAATTATGGATTTTGATTATTAAAAGTCACTTATTCGACACACACATATTCATTGATTAGACAAAAGGTTCTTTATGCCGTGGTCACCAGGCTTAGGTATTAACGTTTGTCGGGTTACTAAATGATAAGCTCACACACTTTAGAATGGACAGAAATACCAAACTTTATTGAGTCCATAAACTTATGATTTCACACCGACGGAAAATAACACCACCAAATCAATAATTAAATAAGGAATCAGACTCCTTTTCCGAGAATTGCAGACTCGTAGGACAAGAGGAATTAAATTGCACAAACTCCACACTCTACACAGTACTCATAACATGTCCACAGTCACTTGAGATCGCTGCACTCCATGCAAAACCGTTAATATAACACATTACTAGTTACACTCCGCCAAATCTTCTCATCTTTTCACAATTTCTATAATTACGTCCGAAATGTTGCCGCGTTGACAACTAAACTCTACGGCGGTCAACCATTCACACCCCAAAGATAGCCCCACACTGGCTTACTACGCCGGCCACAAATACTCTTGCATGGCTCTGACGTGTGTTATGTTACAAGTACCTACCTTCTTTTTTTTTAATTTAAGGTTAGGTACAGATTTATATTTCCTGCTTCCAAACTATTATTTGTTAAGTGCGTCGGTTTTATGGCTTTTAAACTAAACACAAACTTGCATATGTAAGAAAGTTTTTGCTTTTATTTCTGAAATGTAGTGTTTGAGATTTACGTAAAAAGCAAAGAGTAAACGTGGCACGGCTATCTACGAAGTAGGAAACTCTTTGTTGTTTCCGAATTAATATTAATGGCAATTTCACAAAAAAAAAAGAAAAGAAAAAAAAAACCTATGCGTTTTTGCGGGATAAAATCTATCCTATGTCACTTCGCATGCAATTAACTGACTTCATGCCAAATTTCATTTAAATATGTTCATTTATTAAGGTGTTACTGATTCCAGAAGTACATCCAAACACACATCCGAACTTTCTAGTTTTCTCATTTATAAATATATAGATAGATAGATTTTTTTTATTTGATGGTTGAATGTTTCATTACACTTCCACAATACGAAAACCAGTATTAAGACAGTGCAATAAAGTCATAGTTTATAGAATTCCTTCAGTTACTCTCTAAGAGGAATATTACAAAATCTCAACCACTGAAATAAAATTATAATGTGTGGTACTATAATTACAATTCTTTTACATAGTAAAAATATTTTCATATTGCCTTGGTTTAAATCTTACCTATAAAAAATATCAGTTTCTCTTGATGATAATAGTCACATCACATCTTATACTCAGGTACAGGTGTACTTACAACTTAATTTATATGCCAACTACATTACAAAAAATACATTTGTGCTTCAACATTTGTAGCTTAAGAGACAAGACTTACAAGCCATGGAGACTGCTCAGTAATAATTTTTGAACAATTTGTTAAAAGTAAAAATACTTTTAGTTTCTATATGTTAACAAACTTTTAGTATGCAACTTCAGTAAAGGACACATTTAGTACTGAGCCTATTGCATTATAGTTCCAAAAATTGGTAAACTCTTTAATTTTATTTTTCCTTTTCGCTCTTATCAGTTCGACATAGATTCTCCACTTAATAAAAACAGCCTTATAATTAACAGTAAAAATATTGTTTTTAATTGACCAGATGTAACATCTGTAAATTGTAGACAGACACAAGGTTACATAAAAAATACAGAGTGAGTTTTTCGTATTCTGATTATTTGAACACAGAACATCGAAAACGTTGCTCGGAGGTGCAGTACCTAATTTGCTCTGGAGGAGCATATATATTAACCTCCAGATGTCAGATGATTGATGACACTCGAGAAACATGTGTTTCATCGTGACCTCTGTTTAACACCAAGGGCAAAGATTATCGTTTCTCATATTCCACTGCTGTAGTTTTATTGGCGTCGCAAGGCTCTCATTGAGGAAGCGCCAGACTATATCCGAATCAAGGCTGTTACACGGTTTTCTATACAAATTTGACCAGTTTATTCGGCCATTCACGTAAACGCTGCTTCGGTGTAATGTTGTAACTGGTTTTAATGTTGCTAGAAATAATTCATAGAGTTTTTTCCTGCTAGATGGAAGTTTCACCCACTCTTCGTTGAGACAGACTAAGAAACTTGGTCTTGTAATTACTGAGGTCACAGTTACTGGCATCAAGTGATCTGCAAAATAGTTTTTTCACGCGGAGGTAGTTTGAACATAGCCGTCGTCTTGTATGAATTGCCAAGTCTGATTGGTTCATAAGTAGTGTGATTGGCTTCCAAGATGCATCTGCTGTCAGTAAGTCTCCGACCACCTCAGCGCCTATATGTCGCCATTCTGGAGTAAAGAGTGTAGATGGAAAGTGGATGGCGTTCCGAAGAGGCAATCGTCGAAGATCGGCAACTGTTTCAGGTTTGTTCATTGGCTTTGGTTTGGACTCATACCATGTTTGTACGACCGATTTGTAGAAGGAGTTCAGGCTGTGGACATATGCTTCGCTTGGTGTTGTATGCATAAATAGTGTTACGTCTTGTCTGTTCGGACTGGTTGACAAATTTAGTTGCGCCAGATAAAATGATATGTTTTTTTCTGTTTCTTCCTTTTGATCGTTATTTACTAGTGATTCAATAAACTTTATTCGAAACGTTCTGATTTTTGCTCCCAAATGTGTTAGTCCTATTCCACCGTTGTGGGTATTAGAGAAGACGACATCTTGACTTAGCCAATGTTTTCCAGTCCACAAGCAGTAGAGAAACATAAGATGAAGTTGGCGTACAAAGACTTCAGGTGGTTGAAGAATGGAGCAGACATACACTAACTTTGACCCAAGTAATTGGTTGATTTGTATTTTCCTCCCCCGTAGTGACGTGATGGGGTAGAGGCGTTTCCATCTTTCAACACAAGTTTTTATTTTTCTCTGGAGATTTTCCCAGTTGTTTTGGTCGTAGTCTTCTGCATTTCCAAAGTGGATGCCCAGTAGTTTCATACCATCGCGCTTCCACGTAATGTTGAGAGACGTATCTGTTCTGGAGATCCATGAACCAGAGAAAAGACCTTCAGATTTTCGGTAGTTGAGGCATGCTCCCGAGGCCTTACCGTATATATTGTAAGTTCTTTGTAGTTCCAGTAATCCTTCATTATCTGTTAAGAAAATTGTGACGTCGTCAGCATATGCTGACGACTAACGGCCGAGGAGACCTTGGTATTTGCAATCCCCAATTACGTAGGCGGCGTCGACATAGAGCTAATAATGGTTCAATGGATATTGTAAAAAGTATTCCAGAAAGTGGGTCACCCTGCCTTATCCCACGTGTAACTGCCACTGGTGCTAGCATACTGTTGCCCATACGTATAAGACATTTTGCGTTGGTGTACAACGTTTTGATGTTACTTATTATTACCTGAGGGAATTTTAAAATCTGCATCAAATGAAATAGGTAGATATGGTCAACACGATCAAAGCACCTGTTTGATCGAGAGATATTGTTGCTAACGGTAGCTGTTCTTTGTTACACATAAGAAGCACATCTCGGAAAAGGTGTAGGTTTGTCAGAATTGACCTGTTGGGGATGCAGTAAGTCTGGTCAGGATTTATTATTTTGTGAAGAACAGCCGAGATTCGTTTAGCAATAGCCTTTGCTATTACTTTGTAGTCGACGTTTAGCAACGAAATGGGTCGCCAGTTTGCCAAGGTTGAGAGAGGTCTCCTTTCTTGGTTATTAAAAACCAAAACTGCCTTCTGCATCGAGAACGGAAGAATATGCTTGGAGCGAAGTCTACTACTGTTTTAAACATGGCAGATATTGAACGCCAAAAGGCTTTATAAAATTCCGGAGTTAAACCGTCAAATCCTGGCGCTTTCTCATTTTTTGTTTCCTTAAGTGCATTAGTGAGTTCGTCAATGGTTATATCGTCGCGGAGAAAATCTTGGTCTTCAGTCTCCAGTTCCGGTAGGGACGAAAATAGATCCGGAACATCTAGGCTAGTATTATTACTCTTTGAGTATAACTGGACGAAATGGCTTCTCACGTGAGCGTTGATGGCAGTTTGGTCAGCAACGATAGTATTGTTGATTAATAGAGTTCGAATAGGCATTTTTGTTTTTTCTCTCTTTCTAAGCGAAAGAAGAAAGCAGTTGGCGAGTTTCCATCGTTGATGTATGTGGCTTCTTTCAAGGCAGCTTCTTCGGAAGCTCGCTGTCCATAGTGTTTTTTTAATGTGTCTTTAATAGCTTCCATCTCATTCTTCTCCGTTTCTGATAGTATGTCTTTATTAATATTGTGCATAAAACACCGTTCCAACTGCTTCACATGATCACGCTGTTGTTGGGTAATCACTTTTGTATAGTCCTGTGTGACTAATTTAATTTCTGATTTAAATTCGTCCCAGATTCGCAGTACTGAATCATTACGAAGTTGGATTTTTGTCTTGTATGCAGTAATAATATTTTCGATCATTTCCTTGAAGCATTCATCCTCTAGGAGGGTATTATTAAATCTCCAATATGGAGATTTCATTCCATTTTGAGCTGTTCTGAAATAAAACAGTACTGCACAATGGTCAGAAAAAGTAGGTAGAATTTGACTGCTGTAGGTGTTGGTTAACCACCTCCTCTTGATATAGAACCTGTCTAATCTGGACCGTGGCTTAGAAGCGTGCGTAGCCACGTATGTATATCCAGCTATACCAGGATGATGTTGCCGCCAAATATCCTCCAATACGAAATCCATCATGAGCTTTCTCAGAGTACTGGAGAGTACTGTTTTCCTTTCAATGAAAGGAGTTCTGTCTATATTATCGGTGGTGACATTCCAGTCGCCGCCAATTATGACCATATCCATCACGTCAAGTGATCTCAGGAAGCATTTAATACAGTTGAGTACTTGATTAGCCGTTTGGAGACAGTGAGGAAGGTAGACATTAATTAAGTGTGTCTTTTGTCCTGACAAATTTAACTGCACTGCTTGTGCGTAGCCAGGTTAGATGAACTGGTGGTTTTCGAAATTTCCAACGCTGGTGACAATTAGCGTTCCGCTGGATGAGTGTGTGCTCGGATTGATGGCACAAGATAGATGTGAATAGAGAAAACTGTCGGAAGCTGCTCCAATATTTGTTTCTTGTAAAAATAGGATTTGCGTTCTGGATCGGTGTAGAAAAGACATAACCAATTGTTGTTTGTTTTCCGATGCTTTGCCTCTTGCATTCAGCGTAGCAATCTTAAACATGACAATGAGACAATTGGTTTATTCTATTAGTCAATATTGAGTTCTTTCTCTAATGCTGCCGATATTCTTTGAAAACCTACGGTTGAGATTTATATCTCTAACCTTTGTCAGAATTTTTTTCTAACATTGTTTGCATACCGGTATAGTTTCTAGTGTAGGGTATCACAATTGGTAATATTTTTGTGAAATGTCTACTTGACTTTAAGAAAGCGAGAAATTCTTCCTCGGTGATTGGATCATCTTCAGCTCCTGTACTACTAAAAGCAAACTCAGAGATGGTAGATGCCGTATTGGATATAGTATCAAAGTTTTCTGTAGGAACAGTGAAATTCGTTTCCATAACATCAGTGTTCACTTGCGCTTCCGTGACTACAGTTTCGGAGCAGCACTGTGCATCAGCCTCAATGTTGCAGTTTTCCGTTTCCTCGTGTTCAGTAACGGTAACGTCACTTTTCCTGTTGCTGGTGTCTGCATCTTGATCATCATGTACTTCCTTATGTAGCGAGGAGGAAACTGATACTGATTCCCGCTTTTGTTCTGTTCGATCTTTCCTTCTGTCGAAATGCTGTGCTGTTATAGGAAGCACAGTTTTCTCATTGCAAGCTGTGGTTTCCACTGTTTCCTCTATTGAGTCCGTAACCATTCGCACCTGGTTAGCAGATACTGCTGCAACTACTTTCGATGGACCAGTAGGTTTTTCAGTGCTTTTTTGAAGAGACATATGCTTCGCTTGGTGTTGTATGCATAAATAGTGTTACGTCTTGTCTGTTCGGACTGGTTGACAAATTTAGTTGCGCCAGATAAAATGATATGTTTTTTTTCTGTTTCTTCCTTTTGATCGTTATTTACTAGTGATTCAATAAACTTTATTCGAAACGTTCTGATTTTTGCTCCCAAATGTGTTAGTCCTATTCCACCGTTGTGGGTATTAGAGAAGACGACATCTTGACTTAGCCAATGTTTTCCAGTCCACAAGCAGTAGAGAAACATAAGATGAAGTTGGCGTACAAAGACTTCAGGTGGTTGAAGAATGGAGCAGACATACACTAACTTTGACCCAAGTAATTGGTTGATTTGTATTTTCCTCCCCCGTAGTGACGTGATGGGGGTAGAGGCGTTTTCCATCTTTCAACACAAGTTTTTATTTTTCTCTGGAGATTTTCCCAGTTGTTTTGGTCGTAGTCTTCTGCATTTCCAAAGTGGATGCCCAGTAGTTTCATACCATCGCGCTTCCACGTAATGTTGAGAGACGTATCTGTTCTGGAGATCCATGAACCAGAGAAAAGACCTTCAGATTTTCGGTAGTTGAGGCATGCTCCCGAGGCCTTACCGTATATATTGTAAGTTCTTTGTAGTTCCAGTAATCCTTCATTATCTGTTAAGAAATTGTGACGTCGTCAGCATATGCTGATACGACTAACGGCCGAGGAGACCTTGGTATTTGCAATCCCCAATTACGTAGGCGGCGTCGACATAGAGCTAATAATGGTTCAATGGATATTGTAAAAAGTATTCCAGAAAGTGGGTCACCCTGCCTTATCCCACGTGTAACTGCCACTGGTGCTAGCATACTGTTGCCCATACGTATAAGACATTTTGCGTTGGTGTACAACGTTTTGATGTTACTTATTATTACCTGAGGGAATTTTAAAATCTGCATCAAATGAAATAGGTAGATATGGTCAACACGATCAAAGCACCTGTTTGATCGAGAGATATTGTTGCTAACGGTAGCTGTTCTTTGTTACACATAAGAAGCACATCTCGGAAAAGGTGTAGGTTTGTCAGAATTGACCTGTTGGGGATGCAGTAAGTCTGGTCAGGATTTATTATTTTGTGAAGAACAGCCGAGATTCGTTTAGCAATAGCCTTTGCTATTACTTTGTAGTCGACGTTAGCAACGAAATGGGTCGCCAGTTGCCAAGTTGAGAGAGGTCTCCTTTCTTGGTTATTAAAACCAAAACTGCCTTCTGCATCGAGAACGGAAGAATATGCTTGGAGCGAAGTCTACTACTGTTTTAAACATGGCAGATATTGAACGCCAAAAGGCTTTATAAAATTCCGGAGTTAAACCGTCAAATCCTGGCGCTTTCTCATTTTTTGTTTCCTTAAGTGCATTAGTGAGTTCGTCAATGGTTATATCGTCGCGGAGAAAATCTTGGTCTTCAGTCTCCAGTTCCGGTAGGGACGAAAATAGATCCGGAACATCTAGGCTAGTATTATTACTCTTTGAGTATAACTGGACGAAATGGCTTCTCACGTGAGCGTTGATGGCAGTTTGGTCAGCAACGATAGTATTGTTGATTAATAGAGTTCGAATAGGCATTTTTTGTTTTTTCTCTCTTTCTAAGCGAAAGAAGAAAGCAGTTGGCGAGTTTCCATCGTTGATGTATGTGGCTTCTTTCAAGGCAGCTTCTTCGGAAGCTCGCTGTCCATAGTGTTTTTTTAATGTGTCTTTAATAGCTTCCATCTCATTCTTCTCCGTTTCTGATAGTATGTCTTTATTAATATTGTGCATAAAACACCGTTCCAACTGCTTCACATGATCACGCTGTTGTTGGGTAATCACTTTTGTATAGTCCTGTGTGACTAATTTAATTTCTGATTTAAATTCGTCCCAGATTCGCAGTACTGAATCATTACGAAGTTGGATTTTTGTCTTGTATGCAGTAATAATATTTTCGATCATTTCCTTGAAGCATTCATCCTCTAGGAGGTATTATTAATCTCCAATATGGAGATTTCATTCCATTTTGAGCTGTTCTGAAATAAAACAGTACTGCACAATGGTCAGAAAAGGTAGGTAGAATTTGACTGCTGTAGGTGTTGGTTAACCACCTCCTCTTGATATAGAACCTGTCTAATCTGGACCGTGGCTTAGAAGCGTGCGTAGCCACGTATGTATATCCAGCTATACCAGGATGATGTTGCCGCCAAATATCCTCCAATACGAAATCCATCATGAGCTTTCTCTCAGAGTACTGTTTTCCTTTCAATGAAAGGAGTTCTGTCTATATTATCGGTGGTGACATTCCAGTCGCCGCCAATTATGACCATATCCATCACGTCAAGTGATCTCAGGAAGCATTTAATACAGTTGAGTACTTGATTAGCCGTTTGGAGACAGTGAGGAAGGTAGACATTAATTAAGTGTGTCTTTTGTCCTGACAAATTTAACTGCACTGCTTGTGCGTAGCCAGGTTAGATGAACTGGTGGTTTTACGAAATTTCCAACGCTGGTGACAATTAGCGTTCCGCTGGATGAGTGTGTGCTCGGATTGATGGCACAAGATAGATGTGAATAGAGAAAACTGTCGGGTAATGCTCCAATATTTGTTTCTTGTAAAAATAGGATTTGCGTTCTGGATCGGTGTAAAAAAGACATAACCAATTGTTGTTTGTTTTCCGATGCTTTGCCTCTTGCATTCAGCGTAGCAATCTTAAACATGACAATGAGACAATTGGTTTTATTCTATTAGTCAATATTGAGTCTTTCTCTAATGCTGCCGATATTCTTTGAAAACCTACGGCGTTGAGATTTATATCTCTACCTTTGTCAGAATTTTTTTAACATTGTTTGCATACCGGTATAGTTTCTAGTGTATGGGTATCACAATTGGTAATATTTTTGTGAAATGTCTACTTGACTTTAAGAAAGAGAAATTCTTCCTCGGTGATTGGATCATCTTCAGCTCCTGTACTGCTAAAAGCAGACTCAGAGATGGTAGATGCCGTATCGGAGATAGTATCAAAGTTTTCTGTAGGAACAGTGAAATTCGTTTCCATAACTTCAGTGTTCACTTGCGCTTCCGTGACTACAGTTTCGGAGCAGCACTGTACATCGGCTTCAATGTTGCAGTTTTCCGTTTCCTCGTGTTCAGTAACGGTAACGTCGCTTTTCCTGTTGCTGTGTCTGTCTTGATCATCATGTACTTCCTTATGCAGCGAGGAGGAAACTGATACTGATTCTCGCTTTTGTTCTGTGCGATCTTTCCTTCTGTCGAAATGCTGTGCTGTTATAGGAAGCACAGTTTTCTCATTGCAAGCTGTGGTTTCCACTAGCTTCCTCTATTGAGTCTGTAACCATTGGCACCTGGTTAGTAGATACTGCTGCAACTACTTTCAATGGATCAGTAGGTTTTTCAGTGCTTTTTTTAAGAGGCGGGAAAGAATTGGTCTCCATAAGATCTGTGAAGACTGTTTTCTTACAATTTTTTTTTGACGTGTCCTACGCCTTGACAGGCATTACAAATCACTTCGTCCATAGACAAATAGACAGTATACAATGCACCATCGACAGGTATAACAATTGATTTAGGAACTTTGACAAATCTTCAAAATAAATTGAGCAGTTCTGCGGAACGATTTGATGTGGCTACAACCGGGTATTTTAGATCCAGAAGGTATTTCTCTAAAACGACCAAGCAGTTTTCCATATTTGGCCATTTTGTTTTGTATGCTATGTTGGATATGAATGGGAATGCGTTCGAGAACACAACTCGCGTACTTGCCACTTTGAATCTACGAACCTGAGCGTAGTAAATTTGTCGAATTGTTATACCGCCTTCTTGCACTAATCGTTCGACATGGGTACCAGATCGGAGAAACACACACATTTCCTCCAGCAATTCGTGAAACATGGATTGTATTTTGCCCACCAACGAGCTCACTTACCCCTTGTAGGTAATCATCGATTGTGGTATTTTCAATGTTGTAAATAATTACTGCTAATTCAGCAGCACTGCTAGTTGGCGTGTTGTCAGTTGTCTGCGACATGTTGGTAGTGGCTGCGCAGTCAGTTGTTTGTGTCCGCAAAGCATCTGCGTAGCTTGTTGATGTTGACATATCGGCCATGTTTCCGCTAACCTCCAAGGTTAAGCGAAAGAATAAAAGCCGAATACTCGGCTTTCACGAGTTGGTTCTCTACACTTTATGCATCAGTACAATGATCAGATGAATACTAGAAGACAGTGCACCAATTATTTCAGTTTCACACTATTTGACACTATAAGACTTTCACAGTTTACGAGCTCACAAAAACACGTTCACTCACTGCCAAAGATGATAGATAGATAGATACAGATAGATTTTTTTTAGATAGATAATGAAAGATACCAGCTGCCCCCAATATGGCGGAAGGCGTATTGTTCAGTTTGTGAAGGAAGACTAGTGCCGTTGCTCCTTCTAGTCATGGAGGTGACGTAAGGAAGCTTCAGCACGCGCTGTAGTGAAGCCTGGTAGAGAGAAGGGGGTGCTGAGTCGCCATATTGGATGGCCGTTTTTTTTTTTTTTTGCTGTTGTCAGTCTTTCGACTGGTTTTATGCAATACTCAATCCCTTCCTATCCTATGCTAACCTCTTCATTTCTACATACCCCTTAAAGCCCACGTCCTCAATTATCTGCTTCATATATTCTAATCTCTGTCTTCCTCTACAGTACTTATCTTCCACTATTCCCTCCACTAACAAATTAACCAATGCAGCATGTCTCAAAATATGACCTGTCTCTTCTTTCTGTAAGCTTCTTCCACAAACTTCTTTTCCCATTCATCATTTCCAAAATTCGTGTACTTTGTCTGTACACTTAATTTTCAGCATTCTTCTGTAGCACCACATTTCAAATTCATCAATTTTCTTTATTTCCGGTATTCCTAAAGTCCATGTATCGCTTCCATAAAGTGCTGTGCTCCACAAAAATAGTTTCAAAAAGTACTTTCTAATTCCTAAATCAATATTTGAAACTAAAATTTTCCTCTTTTTCATGAAGGATCTTTTTGCTAGTGCTATTCTGATTTTAACATCATTCCTGCTTCGGCCATCGGTTATAATTTTACTTACCAAGTAACAGAATTCACTTACTTCTCCTAATGCATTCTATCCTATTTCTATATTTAATCTACTAGTATTGGTATCATTTCTGCTACATATCATCACTTTTGTCTTCCTTTGATTTATATTCAGTCCAAAATCGTCCTTCAGTATTTTGTTCATGCCATTCAATAACTTATCAATATCCTCAGCACTCTCTGCTAACAAGTCAATGTCATCAGCAAATCGTAGCATACTGATTTTTTCTCCCTGAAAATTTATGCCACATAGATTTTTTTTTTTTTTTTTTACTTTCTTCTTGCTTCTTCTGCATACAAGTTGAATATTAACGGGTATAGACTACAAAATTGTTTCACACCCTTTTTAACTGATGCATGTCTCTCGTGATTCTTTTTTTTTTTTTTTTTTTTTTTTTGTAACAGTATAACGTCCCTTTTTAACAACGTGGTCTTTAGAGACGGGAAAGATGGGGGCAAGGAATGGGAAGGAATTCGGCCATGGCCTGGCCTTTTGAAGGAAACATCCCGGCTCTCGTGATTCTCAACTATTATTATAGCCACTTGATTCTTATATAGCTTATAAAGTATTCTTCTATCTCGATACTTTAGACGTGACTTCTTTAAAATTTTCAACAACTTGTCCCGCCTAACATTATCAAAAGTTTTTTCTAAATCAACAAATGCCGTAAAAGTAACTTTGTTTTTCTTGATCCTCCATTCAAGTATTAATCTTAGAGGTAGAATTGCTTCCCTTGTACCGCGATTTTTTCTAAACCCAAACTAATCTTCACCTACTATCTCTTCTACTACCCTTTCCATCCTTCTGTATATTATTCTTGTCAGTAATTTTGAAGCATGTGTTGTTAGACTAATGGTGCGATAATTCTCACATTTGTCGGCTTGTGCTTTCTTTGGAAGTGTGACGTTGATATTTTTTATTAAAATCAGTTGTAATTTCTCCTGTTTCATAACTTTTTGATATCAGCTTGAATAATCTTTCGATTCCTTCCTCTCCTAAGGATTTAAGAAGTTCTGCAGGGATCTCATCAATTCCAACTGCCTTATTTGCAATCAAGTCATTCTGAGCTTTATTAAATTCTGTCCTCAAAACATGACCTCCTAAGTCATCAGTGTCAACATCGGCTTCCTTTTCCATTACACTATTGTTCAATTCGTCCCCAACATACAGTTTCTGAATGTATTCCTTCCATCGGTTAGTTCTATCTTCTGAGCTTAAAAGAGGGTTTCCATCGGCAGCTATAGTGTTCATACTGCGTTTCTTAATTTCTCCAAAATTCTGTTTGATATTCTTATATACAACATGTACTTTACCTACGACCATTTCCTTTTCTACTTCTTCACACTTTTCTTGTAGCCATTTTTCTTTGCTATTTTGCATTTCCTATTTATTTGATTTCTACATTGCCTGTACTGCTCTCTTCCTGCTTCATCTTGAGCATTTTTGTACCTTCTCCTCTGATCCATCAGCTCCCAAATTTTTCCTGTGATCCAAAGTTTTCGGGCAGCTTGTTCCCTAAAGCCTAACGTTTCTTTACCAGCTTTCAATATTTCGGTCTTTAATGCATTCCATTCGGTCTCGGTTGAGCTCCTTTCAGAGTTCTAACATTCCACGCTCCGACTCGTAGAATGTTTCTATCCATTCTGATGACTTCTCCTGAGCAGTCTCCCACCCGAGTATCCGATTGGGGGACTATTTTACCTCCGGAATATTTTACCCACTGATAGAAGCCATCATGATATATGTAATTTGAGTGGATTTACATGTCCTCGGGATACCTTTTGGGTCTTAATGCAGTGGTTTCCCGTTGCCTTCTGAATCCCATGCTGTTGATCATTTCTGATTCATCCGCCTTTAGGGCCGTTTCCAACCCCAAAGGCAAGAGGGTGCCCTCGACCGCTACCCGCTCTTCCGCCCTCCTTTCAGAGGCCGTTGGCAAGCAGTGGGTGATTCCTTATACCGGGAATTTTTCAGTCGCCAGAGCCTCGTCCGTGCAAACAGGGTGCATCTCGTGAAGGAGAGGTTGGCATTTGGGTGGAAAAGGCTAGTATAGTCTCTCCCAAATAACGGGGAATAGGAACAAACATCTCAAGGGAATCATACGACAGTCAAGGCAACGCGATTTGATGACAGATTATTATGTAACTCGACGAGACAAATAAAAAAAATAAGAATAAATTTTTGATATCATGCTTAATTTTCGAGATATATTGTCACAAAAGTGAGATGTTTTGGGTTGAAATTCAGACGTACAATTTCCGCGAGCTCAAATTTGATGATAGATTCTTATGTAACACGACGCAACAAATCGAAAGTAAAGAATAAATATTTTCAGTATCTCACTTAGTTATCGAGATATGCTGTCTCGAAAAGTCAGAATACGTTGTGTCACTAAGATGGTACTCATGAAATTACTAACAACTAATAATAAATAAATTGTTTGTCCCTTCTGGTACAGGCTGAATTTCAAACCTACCCAACATTTCCATTAATATTGCCGCTACAGAATCAAACTATGCAGCACACCTAAACACATGAAAATGCATCGCTAACTACATTTCGGGTAACAACGTTTGCTTCTTTACAATTATCACAATTATTTCATTGTACACTTTCAGTGTAAACTGAACTGGCCTAAAGCATGCAGAATACCATATTCACTGTATCGCGATGTAAACTTGACCCGCTTAAATTAGACTTTCAATACTTGTTTACAATAAGTCTAGCCTTTTATGTGCAAATTAGTAACATATGCTGATTGTCTACACGACACCAACAAATATTTGGGAACGACATCACCCTATTGAGAGCAATGGGCCTACTCTTTGCAGTTGCCTATCAAACAATTTAAGAAGAATAATCACAACGTGACTTAACTTATGAAAAGTTATTTCAGTTTGTATTCTTTCTGATTTTGTTGTGCAACAGTGTGCAACACAAGCTGGCGTCATAAAAAACATTGAAATATTAGAAAATGTAATAGTTAAAGCAGCAAACACAGAGCAAACAGAGCATTGTTTTGGGTTTCTATAATGGCCACCGCGCATGTGCAGTAGGAGATGAGTATTTATATAAGGCTTCAAAAATTTAACATTATTTCGTCTCTATTATTTCCCTTCCTCCATGCTTCTAGTGTATAATATTCAAATTTCTTTGGATCATATGAAGTTACTACTAAAGAAGTTGAGTAGTACCATCTTTGCAATATGAATACTTTCCTATTTTAACAGCAGATCTGGAATTAATTAAACAAATTAATGCACTTCTCTTGATTCCATTCAATCATGTCATACAGCATAATGCTTTTGAGGAAATCTTCACAAAGTAAGTATCACTGAAAAGAACTATTAGGATGCAATGTATGGTAAGACCAGTAACTTCTTAGAGACAAAACACTCAGTATTCCGTAATATATCTATAACCTCACCAAAACTGTTCAGAAGGGGGCCTATTCTTGTAATTCACTCAGAAAATAACTGTTATTAACATTTTCTTAACGATACGCTTCTTAATTTTATTTTATACAAAATAAAGTAGTTTTTATCAGACATAATAGTTTTTGCTGCATTCATTTCCACTAAGAACATTTTAAGATATATTTTGTATACTCTAAAAATTTTAGTTTAAAAGATATTTTGATCTTTAGGGATGTTATGCCATGTGTTCAGAGGAGTCAAAGAGCAAAATTTGAAATTAGTAATTAATACAAAGAACAGCATTAGATTTTGATATGACAGGCAGTTTTTAACATTGTGAGGATTATAAATTTTAAATATTCTTTTTCATGATGTAAACAAAATCAAAATTTGTAATAAAATAGATAGAAGAATGGAAATAGGTTCGGGAAATAGAGAAGATCACAAGGATCAAGAAATTATTATTTATTATTAATTTAATTGCTATGGAGCTAACACTTCAATGGACAATTCCCCCAATCATCCATTTACCCCTTTTTTATTTACTTTTTTTTAAATTTTCTTTTATAATTGGAATGTTAAATTTCTCCTTCATTTACTATTATTATTATTTGCGATTATTCCCCTTTAGGAGAGCGATTGAACTTGAAATCACGATTTAATCTTCAGCTGTTTTTCCTCTTTTCTTCCCATCATCTCTTCATCCTCTCGGAGTGCTCTCTCTTCCGTTTATCTGTCCATTTCTTTCCAGGTTGTCGTGTTGTTCTTTGCTTCAAATTGGCATTTGTGATCTTCTAATGACACTCAATGCGGTCTTCGAGATTTTCTATGTTGACGCGTTGTAGGTCCCTCTGGACCTCTTTTAGCCATTCCGTACCGCATTTACTCTTTGTTATGATGTCAAGTATTTTTTTGCTAGTGTTTTCTATCCTGTAGATGTGAGTGTAGAACTTAGCTCGACGCTTTCTGATTTCTTCTGTTATTGTATTGACCTTTCGATAGAGTTCATTCAATGGCCTCTTCAGCCAAATGCCATTTCTATTCCTCAGAATTTTTCGTTACTGTTTATCTATTACTTTAATTTTGGAATGACCATCAATTAATATTGTTTCGGCTGCATAGGTTGCTTCTGGAAAAATCACTGTTTTATAATGTTTTTTTCTTCTATTGAAATGCATTTTCTGTTGTAGTAGTTCCACGTTAGCCTGTCGGCCCTTTGAAGCTTGGTGACTCTATGTTCATTGGCGATTTGGTTTAATCCTGAGGATTGTATAATTTCACCCAGATATTTAAAATGGGCGACTTGATCAATTTTGCCGTATTTCGTAAATAAGAGAGATTTATTTTCTGGTCGTCTTTCCAAATACTGTTTTTTTTCCATAAGATATTTGCAATCTGGATTTTTGTGCTATTTCATGTAGTTTTTCCACTGCGTGAATCGCTTCAGTTCTGTTGTCTGTGATTATTGCAATATCGTTTGCAAATGCAAGGCACTTAAGTCTAATTCGTTTTTCTTTCTTGATACCAATTTGGATGCCTTTCACAAGAGGTTCCCATTCCACGATAATCTTTACCAGAACCATATTGAAGAGGCTTGGAGATAACCCATCCCCCTGTCGGACTCCAGTTTTAATTTCGAAGGGCTCTGAGACTTCACCCATGAATTTCACTTTGGACGTTGTTCCTGTAAGTGTCTGCTCTATTATTTTTCGGGTCTTGCGGCCAATCCCGAATTCTTCCATGATTTTAAAGAGGGTTTCACGGTCTATTGAAGTAGATGAATGTAATTACTGTATTTCTGCACTTTCTCATTTGTAATATTGTCTTTAAGCTCCAGATCTGTTCAGGACACAATCGAATTTTCTTGAATCCGGCCTGGTATTCGCGAAATCCGCTTGAATTAGAGAGAATTTTATAATCAACTGGTAGCAGAGAGATTTCTCTGTAGTTGTTGATGTCCACCTTGTCGCCCTTTTTGTGTAACGGATGGATCAGAGCGCATTTACAGTAATCTGGTTTTTGTTCTGTTGTCCACATGTCTGAAATTAAATGGTGAAATTTCTGCGTTAATGTAGGATGATTCAGTTTTCAGAGTTCGGCGATGATCCCACCTTCTCCTGGTACTTTGTTGTTTTTGAGCTGAGCTCACCACATAAACCAAATGTCAACTTGAAAGCAAGACGGAAGAGACGATCATAGCATCACTACTCCAGGCACCAGCCAATAGGCTGTATTCACCTGATCATCGTCTGGGGGATCAGGGATACCATTTAATATTGTGATTTACAAATTTTAATTCTAAACTACTTAAGCGTTCTTGGAAAGTCATGTGTTTTCAGTTTCGTGAAACGTTTAAAGTTTCAATGAGAAAAGTGGAATTTTATAAGTTTCATTGGCAAGGTATTGTCGGCGCTCCGCGCCTTAATGCTTGCATCATGACTATAAGTTGAAATTTCGTAGATGCATCTTTGAGACATAAATGAGGTCATAAAGTTTTGAACAGATTGCCCTAAGAAATATGTATAAGTTGTGGTGGACTGGTGATTCTTTTTTTTTTCTCTAGATTTACCAATTCCCAAGAAGAACATTAATATGTGGGTAAGACTCTAAGTAATGTGAGCAGTAAATTGCATAAATGATACTCCAGCAATGTATGTACAGCATTGACATTTATTTACAACCTGTACACAATAAATCTTTAATCAATCTTTGCTTCCCTAAGCTCCTAGTTACGAGCAGATCAGTTATTCCTTGCGACTAATGTCAGAGCTTTCCATTCCATTAACTTCATTAAATTCACTCCCTCCCAACATAACATCCACAAAATCCCACCTATTGTTCTATACTTACTTTCTGTCGTTTAATAGGGTCCGTTATGCACTTTGATTTTAGCCAAAAATGTCAAACGTTAGCCGCCTCGCCGTTGTTTAATACAGACCTTTCTCTAAAAAAAATTTATTCATCAGTCATTAAAAATAATTCTCCTTCGGTTTCTTTTGTTCAACATTGATTTTTTAAAAATTGTTCTCGTCCTGCCTGATAAAAACATATCTAACTTCATCTTCTTTGGCTCTTTCTTTTCCTCCTTTATTATAACTAAGTTCAGATTTTTCATCACTCACAATACTGTCCATTTCCGAACATTCCTCTTCTTCACTTGATTCCTCCTCTGATACTGCATCTTCCGAAATCATACTTTTATTGTCCATGTCATCCACCACTTCCTCATAAGAAATACATTCCTTCTGATCTTCATTTCTCCATTCATTTATTCTCATCAAATCGGAATTTCCTTCATCTGTCCAGCTATATTTAGGATTCTCCCTTTCGTACCCTACTCTTAATTTATTCTTTTGCAATTCAAAACATTCCCACCAATGTATAGCAGCTTCTTCCTGTATTTGCTTCACTTCATTAAGGTAACATTTCGCTAAATTACAATTTTCTTCGTAATCATCATAATCCTTTCGGTCTCGATCCAATTCACCTTTTAACATTACTGCCTTAAATTCTCCTTTCTTGATATTACTACCATTACATTTTGGTCCTGTACCCTTCCAATCCGAAACCAAACGGACCGCATCAGTCCCGGTTAACAGTTTTCCTTCCTTTCTTCACTCCGCCGAAATCTGCCTTCTCCTCCTTCTCGTTGACCCCTGATTATATTCCTTGTTTGCTGCAAAATAGTTTCCACCATTTCCGGGAGTATTTCTTTCGAAATAGCCTCTTCCTCTGTATTCTGCCGGGTGTCTCACCATTTTACGCTCATTATCTCCATAATTCCCTCTTGCAGTTACTTGGTTCATATTAGAATTATTCCGCCAGTCGTACCTCCTTACATTGTTACCAAAATTATGCTTTTTGGATTCCTCAACAATCTCTTCCCGTGATTCTTGCCTGTGCAATCCTCGTCGATATCCTTTACTTCCTTTCGGTGGCCAATGATTTGCTCGCTCCCTGTATTGATCGTCCCTTGGCTCTTCATATCTGTGATCAGACTTTCGATTCCTATCATTATTATTTTCATAACTTTCTTGGCATCGGTCGAGTCTTTCCAGCATGTCCAAGAAATCTTCCATCTTATCCCATTGAGTAACCACCAGTCTACCTTGAACTTGCCGCGGCAGCTTTTGTAATAGTATCTCCACTTGTTCTACTTCTCCTACCTTTTGGTCCAGGTGCCGCAATTCCTTTCTCATCTCCTCGCAAAATTTCCTCATACTGCCGTCGCCCCAATAGTATCTCCTACAGTGTTAAAAATGACTCTTTACCTTGCGCTGTTTCTTCTGAGACAAATACCTGTCTCGGAACATTTGTAGGAAAACGTCATAATTAGTACACCTCTCTGAAACTTCACAACTCCATGAAAAAGCCTCATCTCTTAATTTACTTTGTACATAGTGGATTTTATTTGTATCCGACCACTCTATTGGCAAGGTTCGGGAATATATCTTTACAAAATCGGCGGGGTGTACTTTTCCGCTTGGTTCAAACACAGTCTCTGGTAAAGTAATCTGACAATAACTTGGTATACGGCTAACCACGGTGTCTGGCCGCCTTTCCACTTTTTCAAGTCTTTCAATAATGTGGCTCATATTCCCACACATTTGGCCTACTTCCATCGACAAACCAGTAATTTGTCTTCCTACATTATTAGCATGTTCCGCTACGCTCTGTATTTTAATCTCCCATTGCACTTGGCCTTCTATAATATTTTCCATCCTGCTTTCAATATCCTTCTGATTTCCTTCCATTTTCTGGCTTAGTGATCCTTCTATTCTTTCAGCGATAATTTTCTCTTTTTCCTCTATACAGCGGCCTACCAAAACATTAACGTCTCGCTGTACATTTTTCTTAACTTCAAAAATATCGCTATTAATCGTATGTAATTTTTCTTCGGACTCCTTTTCCACCTTCTCAATTCTGTCTGACATCCTCCCCATCATCTCTTCTGCCCTCCTTTGACTACGTTCGATTTTTTCATTAAGTTCTCCTATGTCTTGTTTCATTTCTCTGATAGCATTTAATAGCAACCCTAGGTCCGTATTCCTTTCTCGAGCGTACTCAGGTTGATTTGGTTTTGACAAAACTGCATGTCCTATTGAATTCTGCCCCTCATTAATTTCATTTTCTCCATCAACCAATTTGTCATCCTCATCAATGTTGCTGAGATCATTGTTTGGAAAATAACCGGTAACCCCATCTTTATCCCCGTTATTAATAGGACTACTACTGAAATTATTTTGCACCGAATTACTATCTCCCCGGACACCCATTTGGTTTTCATATTTCCCATCAAAACTTACGATTCCGGAACTTACCGTTTACCCTCTGACATATTACTATTTGTTTCTCCCAACTCACTAACCAATTTTCCACACTTAATTTCCATAATAATTTGACATTTAAAATTTCATAATGCAAGCAAACACAACGGTATTATTACTCTTAGCAGAAATTCTTTAAACCGCTATCGATATTACAAACTTACAACTCCAATCCACAACAATACAACGCTGTCCACATTCAACTCTGCAACACAATTTTTTTTAGGAAGACACAGAAAGGTACCAATTAACTTACAATCTTTTATCGTAACTGCTGAAAACATGTATATAATCACTGAAAGGAAACAACAAAATTTGACAGCCTCAGGCCTGGAAAAAAAGCCGACACATATATACGAAAATGCTTAAAATACTGATCTTTTAACTAATTTGGCTGTACATATAAATTCCCTCTTTTCTTTGTTTTGTTTGTAATAATTCCTTTTAGCTTCTTGCTTCTCGACGGAAATCCACAGATTCTAGACTACTCTACACATGTTACTACAATTATTTATATGAAAAGATTTTTACCACTAATCGATGGTATTACTTTTCTTTACAATTTCTTAAATTCACAAATTTTACCCCTTTAATTACTTTTGTCACATAAAAAAAAAATTAACTTTGCTACTGTTCTTTAACAAAATGTTACTAAACGTGTAAGTTCAACTTTGATTCCACTTTCATAATCATTTACTGAGTGTTCAAAATTTAGTTAATATCCTTCCTGTTGGAATCTGATCGTTGACACTGCAGCCCCAAAAACAAAATGAAAACTGGAATTCTCTTACTTGATGCACTTGCCCGTAGATCAGCTCTCTGCTGCTGCTCAACTGAAACCACTGCTTCAGAAGAAACTCAAAGTTCCAGTTTACTCACCACACACGTTTATCGTGGGTGAGTGTACTTCCAGCGATGTAACTTACAAGCAACCAGAGACATTAGTTTTTGTTATAATGTAAATAGTAGTAGTTGTAGTCTATGCTGTTTACAACCATGGAGGAAGGAATATATGAGACTAAATAATTTTGCGACAAATTTTGTACGAATTAAGAACAAGAAGTTTAAATTGAACTACAAGAATATGCACCATGGCAGAGGAAATATTTAATTTGTAAGATTTTGTATATATTTAGGCAAAATATTTGCGGGTATTTTTGTACAGATCTAATTATGATTAATTTTGTACAAATCGAATTAAGAAGATGAGATTAAATTTAAAAGCATTAATGTACAGAACGGTGAAGGAAATAGTTCCCATTAGCGTTACGAATGTATTTTGTGGAACTATTACTTCCGTTAGGGACGATAATAGTTTCTGAAATCACCGCTTGGTAGCACTATGAGCATTTCAGAGTGGTATATATGAATTTAACTACATGCAATCAGTCCCCGAGATGTTTTAAACAAATGTAAATTAAAAATAAAGTGAAGTTTTTTCTAAAAATGTTTATAATTCGGTGCATGAAACAATTAGTAATTTTTCTGGAACGATAATAAGTTCTTACTCATCACAATAGTTGATATAGAGTACCTTAAAAACCCTATGCAGTATACTCCAGCATACATTGCAATCTAAACACACCACGGTTATTGACGAAAACATATTTTATGAACAATTTCTCAGTTTATCGGTTGTAATGCAGCCTGGACCAAAGTGAATCTTAACCACAGCACACAATTTTGGAGATTTCCAAATATACAAATCGTATCTATCTCCATTACTGAGGTCCAGGATTCATTGCAACATAAACACACCACAGTTATTGACTAAATAATATGTTAAAAACAATTCCTTAGTTTATAGGTTGTAATGCAGACTGTACCAAAGTGAAACGTAACCAGAGCACACAATAGGATGTTTACCGCAGCGGAAGAATGACAGAAGAGGATGAGGCTCTTGGGGAGAAATTAAATTCATACTCAGATTTCAGAGGTGAGAATAGAATGATCATCATCGGCGGAGATTTAAATTTATCAGGTGTAAACTGAGAAGGGAATAAGATAAATAACACAAGGGAACAAAGATTTGCAAATATCTTAATAAGCGAAGGAGGATTTACACTAGGGGACAAAATATTTTGGAAATATTTCCAATTAAGCCCGA
Organism: Vandiemenella viatica; assembly: GCA_031002005.1. Taxonomy (NCBI): domain Eukaryota; kingdom Metazoa; phylum Arthropoda; class Insecta; order Orthoptera; family Morabidae; genus Vandiemenella; species Vandiemenella viatica. The sequence goes on along the minus strand of JARYHS010008074.1, from coordinate 354,999,926 downwards.
TGAAAACCTTTTGAGGTATCAAGTAACTGAAGGAATAAGTGATCATGAAGCAGTTCTGATGGATATTAGAGGATTCAGTAAACCAGCAACCAAAATTGAAGGGGGAAATAGGTACAATTATAAAAAGGCGCAGGTTTCAAATTTGAAGAGATATTTCAGAGAACAATTCAGCAAATGGAAGGAAGGCTCAGGTACAGTAGAGTCAAGGTGGGAAGAGTTCAAGGAGATAATAAGAAAGGGGGAAGAAAAATTTATTCCAAAGTAGAAAATAAAGAGAAGTAGAGAACCTATGTACTATAATAGGGAAGTGAGGAGGTTAAAGAGGTTGGAAAGAAAGAACATAACAGAGTTAAGAGACAGCAGGGTAGTAGGGAATATTTAAAACAACTAAACAAGGACTTAATAACAGCAAAGAAAATGGCTAAAGATGGGCTTATGAAGACTATTGTCAGTGCAGGAGGACCATTGACTGATGCATCTAGAAATTTCTATGGCTATATCAGGAAACTGAGCGGAAGGGAGGGTGTAAAGACACTTATAGATAAGAATGGAGAAGAAGTTACTGACGATTTGAAAAAAAGCAGAGATTTTAAGTAACTGGTTCAGTGAAAGCATTAGGGACAATGTATCAGAAACAGGAGGGTCTTATTCGGAGAACGAGCTTAACAAAACAATCAGAAATGACGATTTGAGTCTAAACACTTTCTACTTACCACAGGACTGGAAAAGTGCAATAGTAGTACCTGTACATAAGGGAGGGGTGAGAAATAGAGTTCAGAATTACAGGCCAATCAGTTTGACATCAGTGGTAGGTAAATTAATGGAAAGATTGATCTGCAACCACATCAGAAATATATGTGAGGAACGTAAGAGGTTTTCAAGCAGGCAACATGGTTTCAGGCAAGGATATTCATACGAATCTCAGTTGGTGGGATATATAAAAGATATTTCAGATGAAATGGACAAGGGAGGCAAAATTGATAGTGTAGCACTAGACCTGTCTAAGGCGTTTGATAGAGTAAGCCATAAAATGGTAGTAAAAAAGCTAAAAATCATTGGAGTGGATGAGAAAGTGATTTGCTGGGTAGAAGAATTTTTTAAAGGTAGAAAGCAGAAAGTTAGGGTAGGAAATGAAGTATCAAAGGAAGTGGAAGTAGAAATGGGTGTGCCACAGGATAGCGTATTAGGACCATTGCTATTCATTATTCTAATGAATAATTGTGTTGATTGTTTACTATCTGAAATTAGATTGTTTGCAGATGACAAAATGCTGTATAAAAGAATCAAAACGATAGAGGATTGTAAACAGTTGCAGGGTGATCTGGACAGGATATCTAATTGGGTTGGTAAACATGGGATGAAGATAAATGCAAAGAACAGTCAGCTTATTAGATACACAAATAAAAAACAAAAGGTTAATTATGAATATAAGGTGGGGAAAGAATTGCTTGCTGAAGACTTGAAATGTAAATATCTTGGAATTACTTTTGATAACAAACTTAACTGGGCAAGACACATAGGACAGGTGGAAGGGAAAGGTTTCAAAGTTCTGCACTTGTTGGAGAGAGTGATGAGGGGATGTACGAGAGAAGTCAAGGAATTGGGTTACAAAACTTTGGTCAGACCATTGCTCGAATATGGTAGTGTAGTATGGGACCCTCGTTTTACGTATCAAACACAGGAGTTGGAGAGGGTGCAAAAAAGGGCTGCTAGATTTGTTTCTGGAAATTATCGCAGAATGCAATCAGTGACGGATATGATAAAGGAGCTGGAATGGGATTCATTGCAAGACAGGAGGAGAATGAGGAGGGTCATGGGAGTGTACAGGGCATATACTGGCGATGAGGCATGGAAAGATATTGCAATAGGTATGAAAAGTAGTGCATGGAAGGGAAAAGATGACCATGACCACAAGCTGGCACTTGATTTCAGGCACAAGGGTGTAGGAAGATTCTCTTTTTTAGGTAAGGGTGTCAGGGATTGGAATGAGTTACCAAGAGAAATGATGAATAATTTACCGAAAACTTTTAAAGAATTTAAAGATAAAATTTGTAGAGGGCCAATGTAGGTAGGTGCAGGATAGGGGGAAGATGGGTGTGTAGGGAAATTGCCACGGGAGCCTGTGCTCCATTGCAATTAAATTAAATTAAAATTAATATTGTGGATTCCCATCATCCGAATAGTACCTGTCTCCATTACTATGATCCAGGCTGCATTACAACCGAAACATACCACGATTATTGACGAAAATATATTTTATGAACAATTTCTCAGTTTATCGGTTGTAATGCTGCCTGGACCAAAGTGAAACGTTACCACAGCACACAGTATTGTGGATTTCCAAATATTCAATTCCTTTGTGTCTCCATTACTATGGTTCAGGATGCATTGCGACCTAAACACACCATGGTTATTGACGACATCATATTTTATAAACAATTTCTCAAATTTATAGGTTGTATTGCAGCCTGGACCAAAGTGAAACGTAACCACAGCATACAATTTTGTGGATTTCCAAATATTCATTTCGTTTGTGTCTCCATTACTATGGTCCAGGATGCCTTGCGACCTAAACAAACCACGGTTATTGACTAAATAATATATTAAAAACAATTCCTTAGTTTATAGGTTGTAATACAGCCTGGACCAAAGTGAAACGTAACCACAGCACACAATTTTGTGGATTTCCAAATATTCAAATCGTATCGATCTCCATTACTGTGTTCCAGGATGCATTGCAACCTAAACACACCACGGTTATTGACGAAATCATGTTATATAAATATGTCCTAAGTGTTTGTGTCGTAAAGCAGCCTGAACCAAAGCGAAAAGTAACCACAGCTCACAATATTGTGGATTCCCATTATTCAAATCATACCTGTCTCCATTAGGGTGGTCCAGGCTGCATTACAACCTAAACACACCACGGTTATTAACGAAATGATATATTATAAAGAATTCCTTAGTTTATAGGTAGTAATGCAGCCTGGACCAAAAGTGAAACGTAAACAGAGCACACAATATTGTGGATTCCCAATATTCAAATCGTTTGTGTTTCCATTAATGTGGTCCAGGCTGCATTACAACCTGAAAGCCAACGGTTATTGACGAAATCATATTTTATAAATATGTCATTAGAGATTAGGTCGTAATGCAGCCAGTACACACACGATAGGTGGATGCGTTGAAAACAGTAATTATTCGTCGTTATTGTGGCCCAGTGTTCACTACAACAACAAGGTTGCACTCAATAATTTTATGACAATTTGTTTTCAGTGTATAATTTTTGGCTCTTAAAAAGAGTCTTTTGACACTAAAAAATAGCGTTTTAGCTACGAAATGAGTTGCTCACGTACCTATTTATTTTACTGATTGGGACAAAATTTCTTCGACAATATCAAAATAGGATCGTAATTTTTCACGGCGTTGAATATTAATATATTTCTCTCGGGCTTCCAGCCGTGTTAATATATCATATTTGCGGGACGTTTCGAAGGCGTCCATCTCTGCCTCCATTCTCAACCAAATGTCAGTGTATAACTGTTTGTTTATTCAGCCGCTGCTACGGAAACGGTGGAAAACAAAAACCAACACAACGCGATTACGTCATCTGCTCTTCTGCTCGTTACAGGCGCGAAACTGTTTCAACATTTTAATCGCCGGGTTCATGATCATGATGTGGTGCCACAATTTGCCCGAATACGTCATCCAATTACTTCGGCCGCAGCAGTGAGAATTTTGCGTCGTGCAAGCCTTGCTTTGGTAAAGGAACATATTCGTTTTACGAGACAAGCTTTGGACCGGATTGGCAAGACGCTGCTATCGTGTCATCTTTACCTTGCTAACGCATTATCTGTGGATGCCTGGGAGTGGGTAGATGGCAGTACTACAGCGTATAGTTTCAAGCTGCAACAACGTGTGTCGGCCAGACAATGTTCGAAATTTGAGCGGATTTCATCGAAATTTTCCACGAAGCCACATGTTTCAGCGCGAACTATTGTTAACCTATCAGACAGAGAACTTGATCCTGCTACGTCTTCTGTTTTATCGAAGGGCCTCAATTTTGCTCCGGTACCTAAATCTATGCCTTATCGGGAGATTATCAGTGGTGTTGAAATTGCGGTTCGCACGCTACCTGCGGAAGAAGCGGAGGAGATAAGGCGTGAAACATGTCGGGTGCTTTGTAAAGGTAAATTGCCTAAATCAAACATCTCAAGTGAAGAGAGGCGTGCGCTTCGTGAGTTGAAGAAAGACGAAAATATTGTCATTCTTCCAACAGACAAGGGTAACTGCACGGTGGTTTTAAGCAAGATGGACTATTATAGTAAAATTATGCAGCTTTTGGAGGACCAAGCATACAGGAAGATTAACCGTGACCCTACATCTAAGCTAACCAACTTGACTACGAAGCTAATCCGCTCCTTAGAACTTCCAGAAGATGTGAAAAGACGACTCCAACCCCGTGCTCCTGTTCCTCCCAGGTTGTACGGTCTACCGAAAGTACATAAAGTAGGAGTACCTATGCGACCTATTGTAAGTACAATTGATAGCCCTACGTACTTTTTGGCTAAATACCTCAAAGATATTCTCAACCCATTCGTAGGGAAGGCTCATCGCAGTATTCGAAATTCCAGTGAGTTTGTGGAAATCTTAGACAACATGAAGTTAGATCCTGGTGATTTAATGGTGAGCTTCGATGTGGTCTCTCTTTTTACTCGTGTTCCCTTGGTCGACTCCTTAGATCTGTTAAGGAGGTATTTTGATCAAAAAATGATTCATATTTTCCTCCATGTGTTGACAACCACTTATTTTAAGTTTGAAGGAGAATATTACGAACAAGTGGACGGTGTAGCAATGGGTTCGCCGTTGTCTCCTGTCATTGCTGATTTCTTCATGGAATTTTTTGAAGAAGAGGCACTAAACCACGCACCACTCCAGCCGAAGTGTTTTTATAGGTATGTCGATGATACCTTTGTGATTTGGCCCCATGGCAGAAACAGTCTTGACCAATTCCTTGCGCATCTCAATTCAATCCATGAAAATATTCAGTTCACAATGGAATTGGAGTAGGACGGTTGCCTGCCGTTTCTTGATGTGCTTGTTATTAAACGTGCTGATGGTTCGCTGGGACTCACTGTGTATCGGAAGCCTACCCATACCGACTTATATTTAAATGCCAACAGCTGTCATCATCCGGCACAACGAAACTCTGTATTAACTACCTTGGTACACAGAGCACAAAGGATTTGTGACAAACATAGCCTGGCTGGTGAATTGGACTATCTCCGGAAAACGTTGTTAAATAATGGTTATAATCAGGGACAGATTACTCGTGCGTTTAAACAGAAGGAAAATTGACGGAGAGATCAGAGTGATACCAAGGGCCTTGCGTTTCTGCCGTTTGTGGGTGCCCTAAGTTTCAAAATAGGTAGACTGCTATCACAACACGGAGTCAAGACAATTTATAGACCACCCACTAAAATTAGTAAATTGGTCGGCAGTGTTAAAGATGACCTAGGTTTACGAACCCCTGGTGTATATTATATACCATGTGAATGTGGCCGCGGCTACGTTGGACAGACGCAGCGATGCATTGTGCAGCGATGTGTAGAGCACGCCAGAAATGTTCGTCTTGGCCAAGAAGAAAAATCTGCGGTGGCCGAACATAGTGTGCAAGAATGTCACACTTTTGAATTTGAAAAAACAACCATTTTAGCCCGGGTCAAAGATTTTTGGGCCAGCGTTATTACAGAGGCTATAGAAATAAGATTAACTGATTTATTAGTGAACAGGGACACTGGTTATCAACTTAGTCCGGCCTGGAACCCGGCGATTAAAATGCTGAAACAGTTTCGCGCCTGTAACGAGCAGAAGAGCGGATGACGTAATCGCGTTGTGTTGGTTTTTGTTTTCCACCGTTTCCGTAGCAGCGGCTGAATAAACAAACAGTTATACACTGACATTTGGTTCAGAATGGAGGCAGAGATGGACGCCTTCGAAACGTCCCGCAAATATGATATATTAACACGGCTGGAAGCCCGAGAGAAATATATTAATATCAAAATAGGTACGTTTTCCCAATGTGTCCATTGTTCTTTCATCAACGCACCATTCCAAATGCCACGAAGCTGTTTTAGTTTATAACTATTCATGACATCTGGACCGCATAAGCTAAGGAACAAATATTTTGGGCAGTCATTTAAAAAAAAAAAAGGTTGTAAGTCATCTCTATATTTAAGCTGACAGCGACAAATGATTTCTCCCTTATATATCTCGGCCATTTTTCATTTTGTTCCTTATCAATTCTTTTATGTCCTTATAAATTTCGTAAAACTGGAGTCTATACTGCCTGATCCCTGCCATATTTATCGCGTAGTAGCTAATGTAAATAATTTTGCTCGTAGTGATATATGTGATTACACAATAGTATCTAAATTATAACGTTTACTTTTGTTAATTACTAAATAATCGTTATCTCCAATTTTTGCGATATAATAAAAACAAAAATTTATTTAATAGATTGTTTTTCTGAAAATAAAGAAACTGCGATATTAATTACAATTAATCCATATAAGTTTTCGCGGGTGGGGTGGGACTTTCTCCACCAGCGAAATACTGTTACTGACCTGTTGAAATTTGGTTTAACTGCTTCCTTATAGTGTCCTCTTCACTTTTCGCACTCTCCTTTTCTGGAAAAGTCACCACGAATTAAATTAAAAATGCAGAAATATGGGATGCTCCGCAACCGCGAAATGTTAGCAGCATTGTAAAAATGACACAAAAATTATCGGTACAGGGATCATATCAACCTAAGTAGGTTCGTTTTGTCATAGTGATCATGGTTAGGCTGAAATTCGGCCTGGACCAAGAGTAAAAATTTTACGGGTAATTCGTTCTGTGGCAGGCCATGTCGCAAACCAGAGACAAACTGTGCATTTGTTTACAACGGAAGCAATCGATTATTTCTGACTGGTTATATCGATTCCAAGATGGTGAGCCTTATTGTAGTGTATTTCGAATAAAAATTTTGTATCTGTTAATTTTATGCGACGTTTTGCAACGGAGTGAAGCTAAAACGGCAAGAAAATATTTCAACAAAGAATTAAACCAATATTTCAAGAGATTATCATTGCTTTCGCAGCGCCGGCGGCAACTAATAGCAGCGCTGAAGTGTCATATTTAGGCATTTTTAATTTAATTCGTGGCCACTTTTCCGGAAAAGGAGAGTGTACAACGTGAAGAGGACATTATAAGGAAGTAATTAATCCAAATTTCAAATGGTCATTACCAGTATTTCGCTGGTGGAGAAAGTCCCACCCATGTAGGTGCTCCATGGTCCCACCCCACCCGTTTACGCTATTCCGAGATGTCTTTGGTTGCTTATAAGTTACATCGCTGGAAGTACACTCGCCCACGACAAAAGTGTGTGGTGAGTAAACTGGAACTTTACCGATCTTTTGCTCTTTTAACTAATTTGGCTGTACATATAAATTCTCCCTTTTCTTTATTTTGTTTGTTATAATTCCTTATTAGCTTCTTGCTTCTCGACGGAAATCCACAGTTCTAGATTACTCTACACATGTTACTACAATTAGGCCTATTTATATGAAAAGATTTTTACCACTAATCGATGGTATTACTTTTCTTTACAATTTCTTAAATTCACAAATTTTACCCCTTTAATTACTTTTGTCACATAAAAAAAAAATAACTTTGCAACTGTTCTTTAACAAAATGTTACTAAACCTGTAAGTTCAACTTTGATTCCACTTTCATAATCATTTACTGAGTGTTCAAAATTTAGTTAATATCCTTCCTGTTGGAATCTGATCGTTGACACTGCAGCCCCAAAAACAAAATGAAAACTGGAATTCTCTTTTTTGATGCACTTGCCCGTAGATCAGCTCTCTGCTGCTGCTCAACTGAAACCACTGCTTCAGAAGAAACTCCAGACGATTAAGGTGTTAACTTAATCACCTTAATTAACACCCATAATCCTGGTCCAGGTTCGCCAATTGCGAGGTTAATACTTACTTTCTGTCGTTTAATAGGGCCCGTTATGCACTTTGATTTTAGCCAAAAATGTCAAACGTTAGCCGCCTCGCCGTTGTTTAATACAGACCTTTCCCTAAAAAAAAAAATATTTATCAGTCATTAAAAATAATTCTCCTTCGGTTTCTTTTGTTCAACATTGATTTTTTCTTATTTTACTCTCAGTGTTTTAAAACTTTCACAAGCTTAACAAAAAACTCAAACCAGCAATTTCTTAAGCCAGTCTACTATAACAACGAGTAAAACAAAACACCATAGATACAGTCAGCGATGTTCATTGCTTAAATCTTTGGTTTACATGTTTGCCAACTTAAACATCCCACCATATTATTTTAACTATTCCTTAAACAAGTTAACTAATTCTATGGTTGTTATCTCACTTGGCTTAGACTGCTCAGTCTGCAAACTCCTCTCCTCCTAGCTGACCGCTGGCTTCCATCTCCAAGTCCGCCGTGGCCCCCGATGATGCACACAGCTTTTGTTTCGCACTAATTTCCCTTCTGGGGGACGGCTTCGGCCAAATCACGTCCTCCGTCGATTCGCTCATCCTTTACCAAATTACGTGGTTCTCTGCTTATTTTTGTTGAATAGCTGACCTACTCTGGTATGCATTGCCTTCTGCATTGCCACATTTCGATGTCTGAAACTGTTTACCTTTACTGTAGTAACTGATACTGCTCTGGTAACGCTATGTGAAATCATGTGCAATAAATCCCCAAGAAAATCTCGTGGACTACCAGAATGTGAATGATAGCTCAAAACATAAAGGAATTAGCTAGACATTAAACTTTGAAGTCATGCTCATTTTTTTTTATCTGCTTAACGTCTATCTAACAGCGAGGTCTTTAGAGACGGGAAATGATGAGGGGGCAAGGAATGGGAAGGAATTCGGCAATGGCCTTTTGAAGGAAGCACCCGGCATTTCCGTGGAGTGATTTGGGAAACCATGGAAATCCCAAATCTTGATGCCCGGACGGGGATTTGAACCTCCCGAAAGCGAGGCCAGAACGCTAGCCGTTACACCACCACGCTCAGTGTCATACTCAAATATGTGTCAATAAATAAAGGTCAGCCATCTTACATTAGGGGAAGTCATTCATCAATTTTCAACAAGGTTAGTCCTCCTCCCATCGGTAATCGAGATAATGCATCCGATACCTTGTTATCGGGCCCTTCTATGTATTTTATTTCATACTCAAATTGTTGTAGAAATAATGACCATCGGATTAACCTTCCATGAAGTAATTTATATTCTTGTAAAAATGTCAAAGCTTTGTGATCAATGTATACAATAGTCTTATGTTCCCATAAATAATATTTAAATTTTTCAAATCCCCACACGATCGCTAATGCTTGTTTTTTCGATATCCCATAATTTTGATCATGTTGGTTTAGAACGCTGCTCGCAAAAGCTATTTTTCGACATTCCTTTCTGCCCTATATATCGACCATTTGAAATAAATGAGCTCCTAATCCATAATCACAACTATCTGTGGCCATGCATAAAGGTTATCTCAAATCGGGATGATACAGTATGTTGCTCGTCTTTAATCCGTATTTCAACTTGTCGAACGCTGGTTGGCACTCGTTTGTCCATAACCATGAAGTTTTCTTTTTCAGCAACTTGTTCCTATGAGGGTCATCAAAAGACTGATCAGACACAAACTTCCTATAAAATCCGCACAACCGAAAGAATGACCTCAATTGTTTTTTATCCCGGGAAATAGGAAATTCAGATATAGCCGTTAATTTATCGTGGTCTGGTCTTATTCCTTCGTCATTTATTATATGTCCCAAAAATTTAAGCTCCCTTTTCACAAACTCGCACTTTGCTAGTTTCAATGTCATGCCTCCTTCTTTCAACGCAATAAGTACCTCTTCCAAAATTTCACAAAGCTCTTGCCAACTTTCTGTTACAATAATTATATCATCTACATACACCGATACTCGTCTTAATAATCAGTCTCCCAGTACTTGATCTAGAGCTCTTATGAATACAGATACAGAGATATTCAAACCAAGGGTACCACCTTAAAATGGTAACATTTACCACCGTACAAATAGGCGGTATATTTTCGAGACTCAGTTAAATCCAAGCTGGATATAAATTTTGTCCCATTGAACCTTTGCAGCATCTCCTCGAGGTTATCCGGTCTATCAGTCTCTCTATCTATTATTTTATTTAATATCCTAACATCCAGCACTAGTCTCACCGATCCATCCTTTTTTCCTACCACCACCAAAGGGTTATTATATTTACTATTACTTTTCTCTGTAATTCCCATTTAAATCATTCGGTTTATTTCTAAATCGACAGCTTTTCTCTTAGCCAACGGCACAGGGTACGGCTAAACGAAAAACGGAGTATGATGCTTTATTTTTAACTTACACTCATAGTTCGTCTCCATCCCAGGATTGTCAGAAAATACCGACGAATATTTTCGAATTATCCTCATTACATCTTCCTTCTGCAACTGTGACAAATTGGGGGGGGGGGATTTTTTGGTTTGATTCCAGTTTTCTTGGCTTGCTTTCTCCTGATCAGCGTTTCTTTTTCTTTTTATTCTGGCCATATTCCTGTTCATTTTTTCAGCAAATGCTTTCTGATATATTGGACAACCTCGCCAAGATACAGTTGGCGCATTTGGTTTTTGTTTCACGTGCTATTGGGCAGTCCTTAGATTCATGTAACCCCGAACATTTCACACATCTGCTTAGAATGGTACAGTAGTTCGCAGTATGCCCAATCCTCCGACATCATCTGCACTGTGATGGTCCTTCTTTATTCTTGTATCTTTCCACATGAATCCTTGTGTAATTGATTTCTCGCTCATAATATATTTCTTGTGCCTTATTTTGTAGGTGCCAAGGTAATACAGTATATCCCCATTTAGTTAATGTTTCAACAATCTCTCTTATTTCCACATTTGGTGGTAAGCCCTTTATTTCCACTTTTAATGGTGCTTTATCTGGTGTTTGGGGTGTGTAGTATCCAATCTTTAATTGATTTAGATAGTTTTTGACTTTGAAGTAATCCTTCATATTGTCCATGTGATACTTAACGCTGTCTCCTCTATATATTTACTTTTAGGTGACCTGCAATTTGTTTCTTGATATCTTCATTCAGTTTAAAAAGGTTTCCCGCTGTTCATCGTCATTTCCGCCTTCATCCACTGCCAGTTCTGAGAAACGGTTGGACAGTTTTATTTGATTTGGTCCGTTCTTGCCATTTTCATTTGCTTTTGTGTTTCAGCTGCTCGTCGTTTTCCGTCAATGGTAGGTTTAAAGATTTGATGATCTTGCACACTCGCACCTAGTACAATTGGCTCTCCATCATATCTGAATACTTCTTGTAATCTAGAGTTGCCATGGTATGTTGCGTATTCCATAACATACTCGTCATGTCCTTCAATCAGTTCGTCGCCGCACAACCTACCTACTTCACTGACCGATTCCCCCATCGACTCTGAAGCAGTCAGTGTCAACTTGTCCCTATCAGACATGCCAGTGAGATTTTTGGTTATTACCGCAAGGTATTCCCGAGATCCACTAACAGCCAAGTCACTAGTCTCCGAAGTAGTCCGTAAGAGATGCCGGGTCGTCAACGTCCAATATTTGCTGCCACCAGTTCGCAACGCAATCCAAATCCAAAGTCCAGTAATACACGCCGCATCGTCAAATACCACACTTTCCTTTTGATGTAGTTGCACAGCACTCGATGATACAGGTCTCGAGGAACTTCCGCTCCACGGTTTAGGCCTTGCAGCGTAGCTGTATTTACAGCAGCCCCGTCGCTTATGATTGTCCGGCTGCGGAGCCTCTGAAGAGTAGTGGTGCCAGGTCCACCTGTCACAAGCGCCGCCTATCGGCTGTCCACATCCATCTCCTGTGGCGGGCATGTGAACGCTTCGGGCTGGGATACCAAATACCTCTCTACTGAAGTTGGTGCGAAGGGACGGATTGGAATGGCAGTGGTAGGCGTACTGAGGTATTAAGGACGCGGGGACGTGGATGCCGATGTGGGTGGTGGAGGATCGCTGGGGGCGTCCATGTCGATGTGACTTCTGGCCGTTACTGCAGGAGTTGTTGGCTTTCATGGTCGCAACTTGTATGGTCACTGTGTCGCTTGTGGCTGGAGCGGCTGTGGAACCCCCCCTAATGGTGCTGGTGGTGGTATGCCGTATTCTACGAATTGTAGTTCTGATGGTGATGGATCTGCCGCGATTTGAGGTCGCAACTGATTTTGATGGAGGCGTTCTAATCTGTGTGGCGTTTGTACTGAGAAGATGTGCCGTCCGTGTGTCTCTACTACTGTTGCCGGTGTCCGTGTTGTGTGCCCATACCGCGCTGCCAGAGGTGTAGCGGTGGGAGGGCCTGGATCGGGGTTCTGCCGGTGATGGTGCCAGGAGTTGTAGCAGCGTCAGTGGTTGTCGACCATGGAGTAGATCCGCTGGGCTATGAGCAGTGATTGCTGTAGTTCGATAAGTGCTTAAAAAGAGTTTGAGGGCGGAAGACGTCGTAGCTAACTGCACCTCTTTCAGCATTTGTTGTTTGAACGTCCTTACCAGGCGTTCTGCTTCGCCATTTGAGGTGGGATGGAATGGGGACTAAAGATGTGTTTGGTGCCATTGTCCAAACAAAATTCCTCGAATGCGGTTGCTGTGAATTGGGGCCCAATGTCAGAGACGAGTGTGCGTGGTAATATTTTGATGGAAAAAACCTGGCTTAATGCATTTAGCGTGGCTTTCGTTGTGGTCGATGCCATGCGAACCACGTATGGGTACTTTGTTTAGGCATCGATGATAGTAGCCACATGGTTCCCAAAAATGGGCCCACGAAGTCCATGTGAATGCGGTCCAGATGCTGGCAGGGAGTGGGCCAGGGTGCGAAAGCTTGCCTGATGCTGTGCGCAGGCTGTGCAGCTGCATACCATCTTTTCAATGTGTCATGTCAATGTTATAACGTTTGAATTGACGAAAGATAGAAACCAGGCCAAAGAAGGTGTAGAAAGTGGAAGGTGTGACTATAACATAAAAAAACGCCGACTGGTGCAAATTAAGGAGTGTGTTTAGTTTGCCGTCAGTTCTCCTGGAAAGCGACGATGTCAATGCCATAGCAAGAGGCATTAGAAAATCCATTGAAGCAACGATGAAGATGGCGAATCCAATAAAAAGACCTACACAGATGGGAGACAAACCATGGAGCGACTGGCTACAAAAAGCATGGGCGGAAATGTGCAAGACAAGAAGAGTATACCAACGTTGTTTGATAGCGACCGAAAGTACCGCCTATCTCAACCGCTACAGGGAGAGGAACAGAGCTTTTGGGAACGACTACTATAAACAAAGCATCAAAGTTGAGAGGCCTACATTAAGACAAACAATAGGTTGGGCCCCTGGGGTTTCCCCTATAAGATAACAGCTGGTAAGATACGGCCTCCAAACATGTTGTGATAGTGCAGAGGGCTGATGGGTCACGAACCACTAACTGGGGCACGACAGCGGAAGTAATTCTACACGAACTCTTGCCAGACGATGAAACAGATGCAGTAACGAAGGAACAAAAGGAGTTAAACTCCAAAGCAGAGGATATCTATACAACACAGGTGATAGCAGATGAAATAACCGTAGAAGAAGTGATAAAAACGGTAATTTAAATGTCCAAGAACAAGGCCCCCAGGCCAGATGGAATTGCGGCAGAAGTGCTTCAGGCTCTAGTTGTTCAGTTAAACCCACAGTTGTGTAACTTGTTTAAAAAATGTTTACAGCAGGGAGGAATCCCCAATTCATGGAAACAAAGCGAGGTGATAATTTTAAAGAAAGGGGGCGGCAAGGATCCGAAACAGGCAAAGTCCTATCGGCCGATATGCCTGCTCTACGTACTTAGTAAAGTTCAAGAGAAAATTCTTGTCTGGCTCCTATAAGCGCATAGGAATATAATAGGAATGAATGTAAACCAGTACGGATTCAGAGCAGGCAGATCTACAGAGGACGCGATAAACAGGGAAATGCAATTGGTTGGAACAAGTACTAGTTATTATGTATTGGAAATATTTGTGGAGATTGCAGGGGCTTTTGATAATCTCTAGTGGCCAGGTTTGTTTCCTCGGCTCAGAAAATTAAAATGTCCAATCAATATATAAAACTCATTTAGGGATTACTGTAGAAACAGATATGCCAAACCGATATGTTCACGAATGACCATTGAGAAAAAATTGTCTAAAAGGTGTCCTCAGGGATCGGTATGAGGCCCGATATTTTGGGATATTTGTTTTGAAACATTAATTTGCAAACTGGAAAGATTAGAAGGGTTGTTGGGCTAGGTGGCCTTTGCTGATGACCTGCTTCTACTGATACAGGGATAAAGAAGAAAAGAAATTGTGTAGAGTAACAATTTTGCCCTGGAGCAACTTGACAAATGGTGCACGGAGGTCAAGCTTATGCTCGCACCGCAGAAGACTCAGTATATGTTTCTGCGCAGAAATCTGCAGCGGAATCCAACGATCAAGGTTAGAGGAGACAGCATAAAAAGGACAACCAAGTGCAGATATCTTGGCATTACCATCGATAAATGTCTAACGTTTATGGGATCATATAGAAGAAGTGTCCAGCAGGGCGAAGGTCGTCATGAATAAACTCATCAACGTTGGACAAAGAAGATCTTCACATCCACGTGATGAGGCTGTATCATTACGATATTCTGGCATCAATAGTGAGCTATGGAACGAGTGTCTGTGCGAAACAATTGAAGAAAGTGAAGCCAAAAACAATACTTAGAAGAGCCGAGACGGTGATTCTTTTAAGACTAAGTGGTGCTTATAGTACCACCGCAACAGACGCTTTGACGGCGGTTTTAGATGGTAAGAAAACGCGGTGCAATATACTGACTAAAGTCTGGTGATAAGAGAGCAGCTGAAGAAATAGTAGGTCGACCGGTGACAGCCAAAAAGGAAGTCATGTCGGCACTACTACAAGATTGGCAACATCAATGGAATATTAGCAGTACAAGTCGGAGAACATACGGCATCCTTCCTAATGTCAAAGAACGGTCTACATCTAAATCCGCTCACTTTATTACCGCGCATGGTCCTTATAATAGTTTGTTACACAGTAAGGGCCTCAGAGAATCGAGTCTGTGCGAGTGTGGAGCGGAAACAACGCCCAAACTTGTGATTTTCGAATGCATTCTTTTTGCGCAAGCGTGGGAAATAGAATGCGAGCAACTACTTGGAAAAGAGGTATGAAGTATCGTTAAAAACAGGACTGACTGCGAAATTCTGAGTCAAATAGCAGACAGGATTTCTATGCACTAAAAAACAAAATACCTTGAACAGATAGCAGGGGCGAGAAGGCACCAACAACGGAGAAATCAACAATAAAGCACTTCATTGACTATTAAAGGATAGGTCATAAACAGACACCAGAACGCTAACATCCTCTGGGAACCGACGCACCCGGCTATTCAAAAGATCCTTCTGATGGGCTGGACTCTGTGTTTTCCGGAGGACACCGTTTTCTGTTGGAGGCCACTCCTCAAATACTGATCCGACGATTATCATAGTATCCATAATTAGCAGTAGTTTATTTTGTAGTAGAGTAGGGAAAACAAAAGGGAGATTATTTATTTTGTTGATTAATCGATAGTTAAAGACTTCTTTCTGCTTAACATTTCCCTGCATTCAAGTCTTAGTCAGCGTAAGGTATACGGCGGCTAGTCTGACAAAGCATTACCACATCAGGAGGAACGTATAACGCATACTGAGTGGCACGACCATTGAATGCCAAGTGCTACATGCCATGATGAAGGAAGAAATGGAGATTATTATTATTCATTATTATTGTTTATTTTTCTCACTTAAAAAAAGGAAAATGATGTAGCAGCAAAATGGAAAGGAGATAGCTACTAAATTAAGTCCATTTTGTAATATACAAAAGCAATAATACAGGAGGAAATATACTGTAAATTGATAGATCAAATAAGATGTAATACACCTGCTCAGTACCATATTGACCCAAATAGGAGTTGGGATTCTCAGCCCCCGGAAGCCGGTGGTGACCCCTCTGAAGACCCTAGACGGTCCTGGCCAATACCGAAATCGCATCTGATAGGCCAGACCTCAAGGAATACTGGAGGACGTGAATCCCGCTGAAGATCTGTCCTAAAAAAACTGACTTTTATATTGTAGTTAGCAGTAACATAGTATAATTTGTAGTAAAATAGTGGTGGCGGTTTAGTTAAGGGGTTATGTTACTAACATTTTCTCTTATTGAAATTTAACCTACATGAAGTCAAGCACTTACGTTTTTGTAATAAAACGCCTATACTTACAACAGTAACTGTAAACAACTATTAATTTCACTAGGTAGCGGAAATCTATGTAACAGTTTAATCGTATTCTGATTGTAAATATGGCCTAATTTAGATAATAGAATGTTGTAGAAAGTTGTAACAAAATAAAAAATAATAATAAAAACAAATGTCTCGACTGATTCCTGGCCAATAAGAATGTCTTCGTGCGAGATTCTTCATGCGGGACATGCCCCCAACGTCCTCGATGCAGGAGTTTTAATATTTGTGGGCGCAATTCCGCTGGGATGACCACGCGATGTGTCGTTTTCTGCGTCCAAGAGGATGACGTCATCAATGACCGAGAGACTGTTGGATATTTGAAGCCATGTCTTCAGTTCGTTTTCCATTCTGCGCGTGAAATATGTTGGCCACCCATGGATGATGTAGCGCAGAACCTGCCGCAAGACTGGGTCCCGGTGGGTAGCGGAGGCAATACGGGCAACTGAAATGGGCAACCCGTCCACTGTTTGCTTGCTCTCTGTGTCTATATGAAAACACAGCACTTCTTGTTGGTCGAATTCCGGATCGGGGCCAGCAGCCAGGCGTGATAGGGCGTCGGCATTGGAGTGTTGTGCTGTTGGCTTATATTGGATTGTGTAGTTATAAGCACTCAGAAACATCGCCCATCGTTTCAGGCGTTGGTCCGTTCGCTCTTGGAGGCTGGAGCGAGGTCCGAATATTGCCACCAACGATTTATTTTCCGTGATGAGGGAAAACTTTGTTCGGAACAAATATAAATGAAATTTCTTGATAGCGAAGACTATTGCCAATGCCTCTTTCTCGATATGCGAGTAGTTACATTGTGCTGTAGTCAATGTCTTAGAGGCTTAAGCTATCGGTTGTTCAGAGCCATCCTCGTTCCTATACGCGAGTACTGCCCCGATTCCATATGGTGAGTCGTTGGCTGCCAAGACTAGGGGCTGCGTAGGGGAAAACGGCGTGCGACAAGGAGCAGATCTTAACATGCGTTTCAACCGGTCAAAGGCTCGTTGGCAAGCCGGGGTCCAGTTGTAGAAGCCGCCCTTCTTTCGGAGCTGATTGAGGGGTTGCGGCAAGAACTTTGGATAATAGTTAATTTTTCTAAGGGAAGCTTGCAGTACCGACAGGTTTTTTTTTTTTTTTTTTTTTTTTTTTTTTTTTTTTTTTTTTTTTTTTTTTGGAGGGATAGGGAGTCTATGGCGGTCATGTTGCGATCTATTGCCCTAATTCCATCTTTGTTGAGCCAATGGCCAAGATAATACACATCCCCCTGAAAAAACCTGCACTTCTCGAGACGACACCGTAGCCCTGGATCCTACAAGGCTGCAAATAGGGTACGACGGTTTTGTAGATGCTCCTGGCGAGTAACTCCTGTGACAATGATATCTTCCAAATAATTTACGCACGCAGGGATATGCCGCAACAGCGGTTCCAAGTATCTTTGGAAGATTACCTGCGCGGAAACGATGGCAAATGGGATGCGCTTGTATATGTAGAGTCTGAAAGGTGTGTTGATGGCGACGATGTTTTGTGATTCCTCATCTAGGGGGAGTTGCAAATATGCATTTGGGAGGTCAATCTTCGAGAAGTATTCGGCGCCCGCAAGTTTAGTGAGATGATCTTCCTGTCGTGGGATCGGATACGTTACGATTTGAGATTGGGCGTTAATTGTTGCCTTAAAAACCCCACATAACCGGAGGGGGCCAGTGGGTCTTTCGGATGATGACGAGTGGTGTAGCCCACGCACTGGAATTGATAGGTTCAATTACTCCAATCTTCTGAAGCCGGTCAAGCTCCTGTTTTACAGCTGCATGTAGGGTGACTGGAATGTGTCTGGCACGAGGTACTGTACCTGGCCGGAGGGGGATGTGAGCCTTGAAGTCTGAGGTGCACCCTACGTAAAGATGGGTGCAAACTGAGTACAGAGGGCATCTACGTCCTGGAATGGAACCGAGTTCGATATGACCTGGATTTGGTCCGAGATTGAGAATCCAAATGAGGTAGATCCGCCTAGCCCAAAAATATTAGTAGCTGAGGGCTGGTCTACAATATAAAAAGGTAATTAGTCTGGTAACTTGTTTGTAGGTGGCCATGATGGAGAACTGACCTCGAAGGGAAATGGAACTATCCCTGTAAGATACTAAACGCCGTGAAGGTGGGGAGCCTAATCGGGCGTATGTGGCTTGGTTTATTAGCGAGACTGTTGCTCTCGTGTCCACCTGAAAACGGATATCCTAGTTAGAAATTCTGAGACTTAAGAACAGTTTCTGTGCGAATGAGTCGCCATTAAGAGCTATGACCTGTAGTGTGTGGACAGTTTCTTGATGCATGCGGGCTACCTGACTGGGACGGTTTCGGCAGACCAACCGAAAGTGACCCACTTTACCACAGCGTGTCCAATTTGCCCTGCGGTCGGGACAATCCGTAGAATACGCAGTGAAGCACTGTGGGCAAGAAGGCAGGGTCCTCTGGACCTTTCGGCGTAGTGGGTTCGGGGTTCAGACGTCATAAATACGTCGGACAACGATGGCGTCTTGCTTTGTTGGCGTCTGGAGTGCGCCATGGGTGTGCCTCGTACGCGGGTTGTTTGGACTGCCGCTACTTGCGGGCATGCCACGAGGCGCTCATTGACAGCCTGAGCAATTTCATAAGAGTGAGCGATGGGTAAATGGTCTCCACTGATGGATTATCCAGTTTCTGTGCCACTGTGCGCACCTCTGGGCCTGGAGCTAGCTGTACCGTGACGTCGCGAATCGGGGTGTCTGTATAGGAGGCCTTGCACTCTGAGTTTGTGCAAGTGAAGTCGCATGTGTGGCGGACACCTTGAAGATCCGCCAATCGCGACCGGTATGATTGTCGTGGTTGTTTATGATACTGATGGAACTCCAGGCGGGAGGCCACCACGTGGTATGTTTGAGAGTAATAATTTGTTAAAAGTGTGCACATTTCTTTTTCTTTGAATGTGAAGTCGACTGGATCCGATAATGGGGACAATTTTCGAAGGAGGAAGAACGTGTCGGGACAGAAACAGCGAGCGCTGTAAGGCATCGTCTGTAACCTCGAACGCCGTGAAATGCTGTTTAAGACGATGCAAATACGTATTCCAGTATTCCTTGGCGTCATTAAATGGCGAAAAAGCTGGAGGCCGAATGAGCGACATTTCCAAGGACTGAACTGATTTAGCCGCCTGTGCTAACAGTTTATCGACTATTCACTGGAACGTTTGCTGTAACACCGCTATCTGCTGCTGTTTTTGTTGCTCCAGAAGGCGAGTCACGACGTCCATGATGACTGCTGATTACCTTTTTCCTCGTCGCCAGTTTGCCGTATCCTCACGATCCCGGGTAGTCGAGCGAAGAACCGCGACGCGCACAATCACATTCCACGGTATCCCAAAGAGCAAGGCAATCGGAGAACTGAGACGCGCATGATCAGAGTCCACGAGAAGCAGCACTGAGTCTTAAGAACAAACCAAAGTGATAACCAAGAGACGCATAATCGAAGTCCACGATGAGAGGTACTGTGAGATGACAACGAATTTAGCTGCAGCGAACACTAAACTGGTTTAGGCCGTGCAGCGCGGCTGTATTTATAGCAGCCCCGCCGCTTGTGATTGGCCGGCTGCGGAGCCTCTGAAGAGTAGTGGTGCTAGTTCCGCCTGTCGCCAGCACCGCCTATCGGCTGTCCACATCCATCTCCTCTGGCGGGCGTGTGAACGCGTTGGGCCGGGATACCAGATTACCTCTTTCTTGTAATCATTGTTTCATCCAAGACCTCTTTTTGCGTCGCAGTGTTGCAAGAAATAACATATTATTCAAGATTGCAATTGCACAAATTTTTTTTCTTAATACAATGCAACCTCTTATAAATTTGAATTATGTTAATGAAACAGTTAATTTGAAGCGCACAACTACACCGTATCCGCGCGAGCTCATTGATTTTGAATCACAGCCCGTTGAATTGAAGTTCACAAGCTTCAGTCCACTGGCCTGAGGTTCACGAACTATAGTGAGTGGGCAGCAGCACAGTCCATGGCGTGTACAGACCACCGCCCGCAGGCAGTTGTCGTTATTGTGTGTGGTACTTTGAGATATTCAGCCTACAGTTCTTCATCACTTAAATACAGTTCCCAATATTATTTTCCTCCCGTCGACGGAGTGTGGCATTTAGACGACCCGTCAGCGCTGCCCGACATTTACTATCGCACTGGTAGCCTACAACCATACGTAAATCCGTCTGGCATTGTATGTTCTATTTGGTAGTAATAGTAATAAAATTAGTTAGTTACAAACTTTTGTTAATGTTCCAATCTTAAATTTAATAAATATGGCCCCATATTTATCAAAACGAAAAATTCTTGGTGTAACCTTGACTGCTTTGACATTGCGCAAAAAGTCTAAGAAAAATAGAAAGAAAAGGATAGTGTTTTGGACCGTTGCTGTTCATTATTTTAATGAATGACTGTGTAGATGGTTACGGTCAAAATCTAGGTATTTTGCAGATGATATAATGGTATAAAATAGGTTCAAAACAGGTGAAGACTGTGAACAGCTGTAGAGTGACCAGGATATAATATCTAAATGGAATGAAGATAAATGCCAAGAAGAGTCAGCTTATAAGTCACACAGATAAAAAACAAAAGGTTAATTATGTTTATAGGGAGGGGTCAGAATTGCTTGTTGAAAGCCTGAAGTGTAAATATCTTGGCATAACGTTTGTTAACAAAATCCATTGGGCAGAGCACATTGGGCAGGTGGTAGGAAAAAGTTACAAAATCCTTCATTTACTGGAGAGGGTGATGGGAGGATGTACCAGAGAAGTTAGGGAGTTGGATTACAAAACTTTGTTAAGGCCTTTGGTTGAATATGGTGGTATAGTTTGGGTCCCACATTTTGGTTATGAAATACAGGAGTTGGAAGGTGTGCAACGAAGAGCAGCTAGATTTGTTTGTGGAAATTATCGCAGGACCCAGTGAGTAACTGATATGATATGAGAGCTGGATTGGGATTCATTAGAGGAAAGGAGGAGGGTGGGAATGTACAGGGTATATGTTGGCGATGGGGCTTGGACGGATATTGGTCAAAGAATTAGAAATAGTGCATGGAAGGGGAAAGGCGACCATGACCACAAGCTTGCGCTTGGTTTCGTGCATAAGGGAGAGGGAAATGTTTCGTTTGTTGGCAAGGGTGTCAGGGATTGGAACAAATTGCCAAGTGCAGTGATGAATAATTTTCCAAGGACGTTTAAGGAATTTAAAATAAAATTGGTAAATCAGAATAGTAAATGGGGGAGGTATTCAACATTCCAATTATAAAAGAAAATTTAAAAAATATATGTACCTAAAAGGGATAATTAGATGACTAGGGATATTTGCCACAGGAGGATTGGCTCCATCACAATTAAATTAATAATAATAAATAGACATGGGTCAAGCAGTTATTTTTACAAAGGCATACGTTCAGTCACATTAATACCTGATACCTCGCGTCTTTGTAATGAAACAGGGCATGTGAGGTGCCCAATAAAAATTTGTGGATCTTGCACATCTTAAGCAACTCTGTCAATACTTCTTTTTCTTGCTGATCAGATGCATCTATCTCAAAATAGTAACAATTTACGACACAAAAGAAAAAGGAAACCAGGCAGTGTGAACACAACCGGGTGAGGCTTTACATCGCGTTTTCAGATCAGTGTGTCGGGTGCCCGATTTATCACCACCTTTTCATCCTAAATCGGATGGAATTTCCACGCGATCTCCCTGCCTGGTCTCCCCACAAAAACGTAACTAGGCGTTAACCTTAGACGAGCCGATTTCAGGGCCGAAGAGGCATGGTCGCGATTTAGGGAGACCAGGTCGCGTCTTCTAAAGGGTCCATTACGTGGCAATGTGCAGGGACTTTTTCCGATTGCCCCTGCAGACTGGGACCGAAACTGAGTCATCAATAACCAGTTATAACTCCATATGAACGTTACTGCCTTTGTTACAGAATAAGTGAGATCTGAAAACAGATAATTCACTTAAATATGTTACGAAAATAGTACTATTAATTGAGATGTAATGTCCCTACACTTATACTATTTTCAAGTAGGTTTAAATGCTATTCTTAGCACAAAACATTCCACTTCCACTCAGTCTGCCAGAGCTATTAAGCGTGAAGTAAGGTTGAACCATGGAGGAAGGAATATTCCTTCCTCCATGGGTTGAACAGCCCGCTCAAGTGGTGGTACTTTTCCATTGCCTCGTATTGAGCTGTCGCATAGATTCTAGAACTCGCTAGTACTGACTACTGACTTCTGAGGACTTGGACTTCAGTTTCCGCTGGCGGTTGTTCAGTTTCTCAAGAAACGCGGCAGTGTTTTGTATTTGCAGCAAAAATAGTTCTCGACAGTTTGGTGCTGAAATGTACGTATGATTCCTTTATGTCAGTTGGTTGGATGATATGTATTATAAAATCGAAATACTATTTTCTAGCATTGAGTTGCTGTCAGCAGGTAGCAGCATTGAAATAATCGCGGGCTTTGATCGCTACCTTGCTTGTGGTTTACAAGTCGTTTTGCCGGGTAATTAAACATGTGGTATGGTTTGTTTTGACAGATATGACGAGAAAGCGCTGAATAGTCTGTGAATGTTTCCAGATTGATAGTAATTCATTATTTGTTGAAATATTAGCAACTAACTACATTTTTATTTGCATTTAAATGTTTTTAACTTGTGACATTGGAATGTTTTGCAGCACTACGAAATCGCAATGCCTTCTGAAAATGTTATTGTTAATAGCAAGAATGTAAAATATTCCGAAGACTACATAGAAGCGAAATATGCGTATCAGTTTACGAAAGTCGAGAAACAAGATGGGAAATTGATTGTAAGTACAAATGGGTAAAAATGTCATCTAGAGTTAATGTGAATGTGTTTTACTAACTCCTTAATATAAGAGCTTATGGAATTGTTAATCATTGCTGGCTGCTACTTTGTTAACCAAAATAAAGGAACATAATTTTTTGGTTTCACAGATCACATTTTACTTCTAACCCTTCAGTGTCTTCCTTTCTGCCCCATTGATTCCAATTATAATCACAAAACATCTTGCCTTGCATGACCTGTACAATGCAATAAGTAAAACCAATTTAATTGCAATGGAGCACACACTCCCATGGCAATTTCCCTACACACCCAACTTCCCCCTATCCTGCACCCACCTGCATTTGCCCTCTACAAATTTTAAATTCTTTTAACATTTTCGGTAAGTTATTCATCATTCCCCTCGGTAACTCATTCCAATCCCCTGACACCCTTACTTAAAAAAGAAAATCTCCCCACACCCTTGTGCCTGAAATCGAGTGCCAGCTTGTGGTCATGGTCATCTTTTCCCCTCTATGAACTACTTTCCATACCTACTGCAATATCTTTCCATGCCTCATCGCCAGTATACGACCTGTACACTCCCATGACCTTCCTCATCTTCCTCCTGTCTTGCAATGAATCCCATTCCAACTCCTTTATCATATCTGTCACTGATTGCATTCTGCGATAATTTCCAGATACAAATCTAGCAGCCCTTCTTTGCACCTTCTCCAACTCCTGTATTTGATACTCAAAACGTGGTTCGCATACTACACTACCATATTCGAGCAATGGTCTGACCAAACTTTTGTAACCCAATTCCTTTACTTCTTTCGTGCATCCCTTCATCACTCTCTCCAACAAGTGCAGGATTTTGAAACCTTTTCCTACCACCTGTCCAATGTGTCCTGCCCAGTTAAGCTTGTTATCAAATGCAATGCCAAGATATTTACATTTCAAGTCTTCAGCAAGCAATTCTTTCCCCACCTTATATTCATAATTAACCTTTTGTTTTTTTATTTGTGTATCTAATTAGCTGACTCTTCTTTGCATTTATCTTCATCCCATGTTTACCAACCCAACTAGATATCCTGTCCAGATCACCCTGTAACTGTTTACAGTCCTCTATCATTTTGATCCTTTTATAGGCTACAGCTTTGTCATCTGCAAACAATCTAATTTCAGATAGTAAACAATCAACACAATTATTTATTAGAATAATGAATAGCAATGATCCTAATACGCTACCCTGCGGCACTCCCATTTTTACTTCCACTTCCTTTGATACCGCATTTCCTACCCTAATTTTCTGTTTTCTAGCTTTTAAAACTTCTTCTACCAGCAAATCATTTTCTCATTCACTTCAATAGTTTTTACCTTATTTACTACCATTTTGTATCTTACTCTGTTAAACGCCTTGACCGAGCGTGGTGGGTGAATGATTAACGTTCTGGCCTTGCATTGGGAGGACGTGGGTTGGAATCCCCATCTGTGCATCCAGATGTGGGTTTTCCATGGTTTCAACAAATCACTCCAGGCAAAAGCTGGGATGCTTCCTTGAAAAAGGCCATGGCCAAATTCCTTCATGTTCCTTGCCCCAATCCCATCCCGTCTCTAATGACCTCGCTGTTGACGAGGCGTAAAGCCCAAAAAAAAAAAAAACTGTCATTATATTTTGTAGTTTCTTTCTTTGCTAATATATTACAACTTTTCCTTGTTTCAGTACATTCCATTTTTGGAGTGCAATCTTATTTTAATGGTTGATATAGGCTATCTAGGGAATTCTTACTAATTACTGCACTTGAAACTTTCTGAAACTGTTACTAGTAGGCCTATGTATTACATAGGCTAAATATACCATTCCAAAGCTGTTTTTTACTTATGTTTTAGGAGAATAATATGCATATGTTGGTATTTTGAACACAGGCTTTAGTACTGAAAATATATGTAAAAAAGTAGTGATTCTATTTTGATTAGCAGCTCATAAATATGAAATAAATTATTTACATGTATGGCCTTATATTTTTACAGCGATCACAGTGACATCCAGCAATTTACTTAGTTCCTTCTGACAAATTTTAAAGCTCTTGAGACAATATGGTGAAAAAGTAATAGGGATTACTGGAGATCGCGATTCCACCAGTTGTCATCATTATACTAGTGTTCAAACGCAAGACTCCACTTTATAATACTATGTCTTGCGACTGACTACAGCAGTATTCTAACGATATTACTGAATTTTGTTGTAGCGGAATCACAATCTCCAGTAGTCCCAAGTAATCGGTGTACAGGATGGTTTAATTCTAGATCATGATGCTTGTGCAACTTTCTGACACACGGAATAGAAATTAGTGAACACTTTCCTCCAATTCCATTGTCGGCAAAGTGACTGTATCAACCTAACCTGTTTTGTTTTCTTCCTAGAGATTGTGATTAGGTTGAAAGATGGCCTGAATCAGGAGAAAGGTTTGGTAAAAGCCATAGATATTTGGTATTCGGATACAGCATAATCATTTTTCTGTCATAAATTGCTTGTGACCTTTTGCAGAAGAGAGGCTTTTTAAAGAAACTTTACAACACAGAAATTAAGCAATATTTCAACAGTTTTGTATTGATTTTGCAGAACTTTGGCATAGCGATATCATGATCTAAAACAAATCCACTTCAGTACCTGCTGTAATACACACATTTATTTTTTCGTCATACAAAATTTGACTAGTGAGGGTTTTGAAATTTATGTGGGCAAGAAGACAAAGATGAATGACAGTTCTTCAGGGCTGGGTGGTAGTGGAGGATTTGACAATCATCAGAACCATAAATTATTTGTTAACAATTGGTTCAAATCTTATGACTTGTTGGTGGAATATGTATGACTGGAACTGTGAGGAAGAACACGTTGTGAGGTTGCTATGTGCAGACAGGTGCTTCTTGAAATAAACTGTTCGAGGTTCCTCTGATTTCAGACTAGATATGAATGAGAACATCAAATTAATGAAAAGATTTGATACTAAGATGACTTAAATTCTCTCTTCTTGTAAATGTCAAGAACCAGTTGAAAATGTAACTGTTAAAGATGTGAATTTTTATTGGCCAGCAGCGGTGAAGGATCTGTATGATGTGCTCCTGTAATGTATCAACATCAGAGTTGTCACTTTTATTTGCTGAGGATCTATTTCAGCTGATCAATGCATGTCAGTATATGAATCCTTTGTAGAAGATATTGTGAGCATAGGAGTTAAAAATACACACATATGCACACTGACCACTGCACACAGGGGTATTTGACACAAAAAGCCGATCAAAAGTAAAAAAAAAAAAAAATTTAAACAAATTCCAGGAACGCGTATCTACCTGACTCGAGGCAAATGGCTATAGAACAACAATCAGCTATGTTTTTTAGATCCCATGAACAGTCATCTTCTGAGCACATTGCAAGACCCACGTACTGTTACCAAGCAAATACAAGAAAATTATAAGTTGTACCAATTTAATTTGTGAATGATGTTAAGTGAGTAGTCGTGATTTTAATCATGGATATTGTTCAGCCAGGTACCTAGAATTGAAAAAATAGTAACATACATCCAAAGGTATCACACAACTTTATTTCTGTCAATTTTTGTAAGCTGACTCATTTTGTACTGATGTTTTTATTACAAAAAGTATTAAAGAGTGATTTTGTTATATTTCCAGACCTTTCCTGAGTCTGATTTCTTGTATGGTATTAGTTTAGTGCACTATCTTGGTGTTTCATTGAAAATTAGAAGCCAAAAAGTGCCAAACGTCTATTTATTTGAAAAAATTCTAGATTATTTACAGTGAAACAAACTTACTTTTTTTACGTCACATTAATTCAACCAAAAGAAAAGATTTCGTGCAAAAGTTGGAATTAGTCGAGGAAAATATTTTAAATCAACGGACATTCACGGTCGAACAAACACAACAGTTCGAACAAAAGTTTTTAAGGCTTAAATTCGAAATTAAAAGAAAATGGCAAGCTGCTAAGAGAACTGTGAGTGTATTTTTTTAAAGAAATACCATGATTGGTTCAGAAGATGTATCGAAATCCCCATAAAATCCAATCTGAACAATGTAGGTCGGCCTAGAAAATCTTTCGATGATTTGACCGGTTTTAGCAAATCATGTCCGCAGAGATAATAGGCATTAACAAATATTGATTGACAGGTTTTATACTATTATGTGAATGATATATAGTGGGCACAATATAGATACAAACAAAAATTATTCCCCATTGCCATGAAAAATTTAAGATGTATTGTACATTGAACTTTACTCCTGGCATCCAATATCACCTATACAAGAAGTATTGATTGAGGACCCACTTATAATAGAGTATGCACTTTTGCCTATAGACACTGTCAGAAGTAGCAGCTG
Source organism: Vandiemenella viatica (assembly GCA_031002005.1). Lineage (NCBI taxonomy): Eukaryota > Metazoa > Arthropoda > Insecta > Orthoptera > Morabidae > Vandiemenella > Vandiemenella viatica. The sequence continues at coordinate 354,972,310 of JARYHS010008074.1, read as the reverse complement.
AAGCTAGAAACAAATATTTTCGACGATTTTGGGAGAGACACTCCAGAAAACTTACTTGGGTTTAGTGCAACACAGATGCCATTAATATGCACAATCACTGGGACTCGCCAATTAATTGTCATTTTGGTCTAAAAACTGTTGTACATTTTTTTTGGGTGATATTATTTAATATATGTTCCTCTTAGAGCTGTGAAATATATCCATCCTCTCAAATTCCACTGACAAAATGCCATAATGTAAGGTGGCGTGTGACTGGGAGAAGGCATATAGCGACGTGTAGTGATAATGCTATTGTTCTTTTGAGCATATTACTGAGTAATTTATTTCTATTACACCCATCAAGATTGTGTATAATGCACCAACTTCACGCAAAATAGTACTAATAATAATAAAAACTGCTGTAACATTACACACTAAGCGATGAGAGGACGCCATTTGTTGTCATATGTGACTTCCAGCGATGCTAATATTATGTGCTACAAAATGCAATAATGACCAACAATGACGAAAACCAAACCAACTTTATTATAAAAACAAAAAGTCGATTAAGCTACAAAAGGAAGCATCTATCTCCATTTTGGTCCAGGCTACATTCCAACCAATCACAGGTGTTGCTAATGATTCTGCATGAAAATCATAACTTAAATGTTTAATAAATGCAAATTTTTGGCAAATTATGCTTTAGCAAGAACCAATCGCCATTTTGGTACAGTCTGCATGCCAACTATTAAAAACTAAATCCCTTCGACGTATTGATGAAACAAGGATATTGCTCCACTTTCAACCTAAACATAAGTTACGTTAATATTGCGCAACCTACTTTGATAGGTGCTGTAGAATATTAACATCTCCGACATAACACACTAGATATGTTTCTTGATAATGTAATAACTATTATCGTTGGACGTCGCATGTGTATACGTAAATGAACAACTAACGTTTTCTTACGGTTCGAAGTTTGTTTTTTCAGCATGTAATTGTTTCCATATTTATTCTTTTGATAGCAAAATATTCCCAAATAATATCGTTCAAAGAACGTGTGCATGGTCATTAAACTTCGCTATAACGCTACTCCGAGTCGCTTGTGGTACAACGTTATGGCACTTTTTGAGGTATCTATATATTTTACAGCTCTAAGAGCAACATATCTTAAATAGTATTACCAAACGAACAAGTGCAACAGTTTTCAGACCGGAACGACAACTCTTTGATTAGAGCTAGAGCCAAAAATTGTTTTTGCCTCTTCAAGCTGTTCATTTTTCTGTAAAAAGAACCCAAGCCACCAGTTTCTTTCATAGACAGTGGTAATGTAACTAGATTTTCTTCTGTTTTAAGTTTATCTGGAAATTTTGACGTTTCCTTTTCCCAGTCATTCAAATAATCTGGAAAGTTTTCACCAATAATTTGGAAGTAGTTTTGAATGTGAACACATGGTATCACTTTGTTCCTTGAATAGTCAATGCTTCATCAAATTGACTTTTCACGTCCAAATGGAATTCAGCATAATCTCCTTGGGTTCAGTAGGCAAAGTCTACCCTTGTAATGATTTTTATTGCCCATTCGAAAAGTTTTCATGTGGTATGAATTTGATTTTCATAGGGCCTATGAAAACTATACTCGCCCCGAACTAGCGGCTCAAGGTAGTGTTTTCTCTAGCTTGGATCCTGTTGGTATGTTACTGATAGTCTTATCTGTTGGCTGTTGTACTTCTAAACTAACTAAATTTTTTCATCTTCATTTCTTCCCCCCCCCTTTTTTTTCTCCTCTTCCCGATTCTCTACAGAACCCTCAACTGACTTATTTTCTTGGCTGAACATGCTATCTGAGACCAGGCATTGATCAGATTGTAGCGTAACAGATAGTATAATGACATCTTTGAAGTATAAGTTCCATGGCACGGGCCTATCAATACCCTTTTTAAGAAGGGTTTCTATAGCAACAGATATACAGTGATTAACTAGAGATTGCCTAGGTCACGGCACTAAGGAGAACTTGCATGAAGAAGTCCGATAATGTATTTAAGAACGATGTATTTAAAATAATAAAAGAGTGATTTAAATTGTGCAGAATAACGGCTAACAGATTAATTATTTACTATAGCCGCACAAAAGGCATATTACGATATATATAAATAAAAATAAACATATTGAAAACCACTTCGAAGTTAATAATAATAAGAAGATCATAAATACAACATGGTGCCTTTTCTTAATGATAAACAGTGATCATTTAAGAAATGCTACATGGCAGACTGTGAAGAGGACGAAAGTTGGAATTTTAATGATTAACGAGAGCATTTTAAAGAAATGCTACATGGCGATCGTGCAGTGGACTTGGGTGCTGCAGAATAAAGAAATTACTACGTAAACTTACGAATTTGAGTATCTAGCGGACAACAAAAAATCAAGAAAAGAAGAGAGGATAATCGTTGGAACTTGGAAGCACACAGCGCTACTAGCGGCCGAGCGGGAATCGGCCAGGGATTGACAATGTCCGCCGTAGAAACTGCCAGCTACAAAATACGTTAAAGTTAAGTGTTTTCTAGACTCAATTATCTTTGTTTTTGTAATCAAAAACTTGTTGGTTGTGACGAGAATGTTGTCAATGGCAGAAACAGTGTGCGGGTAGGATTAGTTTTACGTTTTTTTGGGAGTTTAACATAACCTATCTTTTCGAAATTTCGTTGTTTATCCAAATAATTTATTATATCACGTCATTTTATTGATACTAGTTTTGGGACGCTGAGTATTGCTTAGCTTTCTACAGAATGGCTAATCAGATGCCAGGTGAAATGGTTATTTGTGATCCTTTGGGTTCTGTAAATAAGAAAGATGAAACAGTCACTATAGGTGCATTAGAAAAAATACTGTTTCGATTTGGGTCGCAACTAACAGCACAACTTACAGCTACACAAACACAATTTACTACACAACTTACAGCTACACAAGCACAACTTACAGCTACACAAGCACAATTAAGTGAGGAAATAAAAAGCTCTTATAAGTCTTTAGATGATCGACTATCCAAATATGAGACAGTTATAAAAAAATCAATTGATAATTTAAGTGAGTGTTTTGAAAGGACTGATAAACATTATAAAATGTTAAAAGAGGAAACTGAGATGTGTAAAGATAAACCCATTGTAGATACTGATATGGATAAGAGTCTAGTAATTAGAGGGGTTGAAGAGGAAGTTGAAGTAGAGCATAAGAATAGGGATGTCCAATTGCTGGGATTAAGTAACAAAGTAGAGATAGTCGAGATGAATTTTCAGGAAGTAAGCAGAAAGTGTAGAACCTCCCACATTCAAAATTTAATTGACCTAACCAATCAGATATCACCAGGCATACCTGAAAAGACTGAGGTGGAACACTTCACAGATGAAGGGGGTGTAAACCCGGTCAGAGTTATAAATGGGTTTGAAAACATGAGAAGTTTCAGTGCTCACGATTACCATGAAAAGGTAAACTGTGACAATTTTTCCATTAAATATAGTCACCCGCGAAGACTATATTTCATCGATACGCCATGAAAGCCTTCGTTCTCACAATTTTTCCATTGTTGGGGAGAATTATGTTTGTGATTATGAATCAAAGCAGTTACAGAATAATGGTGTTGATCATTTTCAGAGTTCTTTACATATTTTTGAAGTTGGTTTGCCATGTTACTGTTCTGGCAAAGTAAGATTAACTGTAAACAGAAAGTTGTTTTGTATGAATAACTGGGAAAAAGTGAACTGGAAATATAGAAAAAAGGTTTTCTTTTTTGTAGAGGGGTAAGCTGTGTACAAATTCAATCAGGATATTGAACCTACAACTCAGAAAATGATGAAATTCAATCAGGATATTGAACCTACAACTCAGAAAATGATGAATTTCAATCAGGATATTGAACCTACAACTCAGAAAATGATGAATTAGTTTAAGGTGAATGAAAAGATTTAACACTAGTGCAGGGCACAGGTGTGTACATATAAACTCTATCATATTGGAATTTACTATTATTGTCAAGTTATAGTTGGCATATTATTGTTATTCAGTGCCACAAAGCACTTGTAGATAGTACTGATTGATGTTGCTGCACACAATTCTTCAACTGTAATGATAGAAAAAGTTTATAATCACTAAGTGGAAGCTGTCATTTACCAATATTGACGATTTTGGTCAGATGTGCAGTCTTCGGCTGTTACCACAGCATACCATTACATAAAAGTATATTGTCTGTTAGGACTTTCTTTTTAGGAAATATATAGTTTGTAAGGTATACCGGAGCATTAGAATGAATATAATGAATTGAGAGGAAATAAGGCGTTGCTATGATAGAATAAATGTTATGATGCAACTAAGGAAAATGGAAGCGGCTTCTAGGCGATATAAATAAGAAAAGAAAGGGAAATTAACCCACCACACACCAAAGTGGACGGATGCGATGAGAGAACACTAATGCTGACATACAAACAACACAATATTTCGGCATATGCCTTGCTCACAAATAGAAAAAACGGGCCATTAGGCTCGGAACGTGTGCGCACACCGAACGTTACCTAACGTTCGGTGTGCGCACACGTTCCGAGCCTAATGGCCCGTTTTTTCTATTTGTGAGCAAGGCATATGCCGAAATATTGTGTTGTTTGTTTGTCAGAATAAATGTTTATGAATTAAGAAGTAAAATATATAGAGAGGGTACAGCAGGACAGTCAAGACTCAGTTCCCGTGAATAAGGCCACTATCCAGGCATTGCCTTTAAATGATACTGAAAAGGTCAGGATTTGGTTCACACAGGCATAGCTGAGGTCCAGGTAGAACCTTCAAATGACTCTGTTGTTACATCTCATAGCCTAGATATGAATATTCAAGATGAAGTAAAGTGGAGAGAAGTTATTACTTATGGGGAGAATATAATGTAATGTATTGAAGAAATAATAAAAATGAAGTTGTGATGGTGATGCTAGATTAGCAAGAAACAATGGTGTCAGTCGTATTAGCGAGGGTTGATTGTACTGGTCCAGGGTACCAAACATGTTATTTAAATAATGTTGCCAGTTATCCAACAGAAAAATTGTTCAAAAAAGATCGGTCTTATGAAGAATATAATGTACCAAGGGTAGTTAATGAAATTTTTAACTATTTGAATGGTATGCTTGGTAAACAGGCGGAGGTCATGACAGCTGAAGATGATTACAAAGATGTTACTAAATAACAGTTGTTTATAATAGCAATCTAAGTAGCATACTGGTGGGATGGATAATACTGTAGTGTAATATAAATACTTATTGTAGTTTTGGTTTTTCTTTTTATTGTTAAGTGATAAGGACAGTAACTGTGTCACAATGTGTGTTACAGACAATATGCCGTTTCAACCAGTCGCTACGCATGGGAATCCGACTAAGAAAGTCAATCAAGCCATCAGTCCTTGTTATATGTAGAAAAAAAAAAAAGTGTTGTTAGTCAAATGTACAATGTAAGCTCTCCTTACCTAAAAAGGTAACATTTACCGAAAAGTTTACCATGACCATTTATACTGGTATGGATGGAAAATGGTATGGTAAACTTGGGGGGGGGGGGGGCTGTAGCATAACAGATAGTATAATGACATCTTTGAAGTATAAGTTCCATGGCACGGGCCTATCAATACTCTTTTTAAGAAGGGTTTCTATAGCAACAGATATACAGTGATTAACTAGAGATTGCCTAGGTCACGGCACTAAGGAGAACTTGCATGAAGAAGTCCGATAATGTATTTAAGAACGATGTATTTAAAATAATAAAAGAGTGATTTAAATTGTGCAGAATAACGGCTAACAGATTATTTACTATAGCCACACAAAAGGCATATTACGATATATATAAATAAAGATAAACATATTGAAACCACTTCGAAGTTAATAATAATAAGAAGATCATAAATGCAACACGGTACTTCTGCTTAATGATAAAAACATGATCATTTAAGAAATGCTACAAGATCTTGCAGCTCTGTTACGTATTCCCCCACACAATCTATACTATTATAAATTTGTAACCGAGGTGCATATGTCTGACAGTTTGAAATGGCATCACACAAAAACTACCACCGCAAATTTTTAGAGTTTATGATCGAGCTTCAAATCGTCGAAAATGTTTGTGACTTACATGATACGCTGCAGATCTCTATTTAAGATGAGCACTCGTTTCAAGATATACTAACAAAAGATCACACTGCTATTCTTTGGAGTCTGTTTATTTTTTGACTTCCGTTATTTATTTCTTCAGTTTTCTGAAATGTAGTACATTAAAATAAATGGAATATGTGAATCAAATGTAATAAGCATAAGTAATATTTAATTAATTGAAAACATCTTTGTGCTTGGGGAAATATTGACCTAAGATGACTCTACTACTCTTTATTATTCTTATATTGGTTTTTGACATTGGTTATTTGTTTCATCCTTTTTCTGAAAAGTAGCAAAATTAAACTTAATACATTTATCAAACCAGTACATAGCGATTAACACTTCAGTAAGCATATCTGAAATATATAAATATTATTTCTAAAAGCTGATTTTATTCATCACAAGCCATTTTTTTTCCTTTATACCAAACCAGAATCGATAATCGTTTTAAAGATTTAAAGTTTCTGCTTTAGTAAAATCATATTTTAACAAATGATTTTTTTGAAATTCTCACTTAAAGGCAAAAGTACAATTATTTCTAAAATATTTTTTTTCTGTCATGAACTACTTATCTGCCTTGATACTGAAATTGATACATGGGATATCTTTTTAAAGAATTTGATGTCCACTGTGGTAATATTATATTTTAAGGAATGAATTTTGGAATTTTACCCTTAAAGAGAAAAAGTATCATTATTTCTCAAACCTATTTTTTTTCTTGTCACAAGCAATTCATCTTTCTTGGTACCAAACTGAAGTGGATAAATGAGGTATCAATTTAAAGATTAAGGTGTCTGCTTTGGTATTATCTTATAGAATTTTTTCGAACTTTGGCCCTTAAAGGGCAAAATATCATTTCTAAAATGTGTTCTTTTTGCAAGAAATAAAATAATTTTTACACTCTGCTTCAAATTTATTCATATTTTTTGAGTTTATTACATTTATCTGTTTTGGAACTATGTGAAATAAATTAATAAAAGGAATTTTTAAAAAAAAAAAAAAAACAGGCTTATTCAGTATTCATTGAATAAACGAACATATCCCGCAAAAGAGCTCTAATTTTTCGTTAATCGTGATATTGTTAGAGGATGTATATTCTCTTTTGGCTGTTTTCATTGAAAGAATTGAAAAATTCCCTCACTGTAGCCTAATTCATCAGCTTTTCTCTGTGTGTACTTGTGTGTCGTCGAATCTGGTGGCAGCGCATAAGTTTCTGAATCAATTGAGCCCCATCACCCATTGCGAAATTTCCATTTCAGTGCCATCCTTACACCACACTTCATAAATATTGATTTTGGACTTTTTTTGGACACTAGTGAGTATAAAATACCTGAAAATGCTAATACAGTAAAAGTCTGGTTATCAGAGTTCCAATTATCCGAGCCGCCGGGTTAACCGAGGCAAATTTTTCAAATATGATTGAGAGCTTTTATGAAGTATGCTACAGCGCTGGTGCTATACTTTCGCTAATAGAGAAACAAAATTATGACACAGACGACAATTAAAGACTTTTTTTTGGCAAGTGATCACAATAAATGTAAAAAAAAAAAAAAAAAAAAAAAAAAAAAAAAAACTTTATTGCTTCACAAATTAGTTTTACACTATAAATAAATTGTATTATTTCAGTTTTCAATAAGTTTTTTGGTTCATTGTAACCTCTTTCCTTGACCTCTGGTTATCAGAGTTTTTCGTTATCCAAGGTGGTCCCGGTCCGTTTACCTCGGATAATCGGACTTCTACTGTACTTCTTTTCTTTTGGTTTCACACGTATCTCTTGGAGATTTTTTGGGGGTTATCCGTGGGCCTGTTCTGTTTAAGGTAAATGTATGAATAATTTAAGAGAGCAACAATCATATTACCATTTATAATATGCTGGAGAGCAGAAATTTCGTCATCAGTCTTTGAAAAATGAAGAATGGTATTTAGTAAATTTTTTAGAGGTATTCTTAAACTTTTTTCATAATGGGACCTTTCTTCCATATGCGAATTTCACTTATGTCTTTCAAAACCTTCCCTCTTACGTTTTCCTTTGTGTAATTTGTTATTACAAAAACAGTCATTACCTGAATTGTTGGTAACAACTCCAACAGCAGTAGAATCATAAGGTGTCGAAGAAACATTAGGTGATGGTGCCCTTGAGGAGGTTCAAGAGCATCTCCGTCAATTTATGAGCAAGTCCCATGATCAGAATGTTTAATGAATTCTGATTCATCAATATCAGATGCACTGTTGACAGATCCGAGTGCCTCTTTATCAGAAACTTCTTGTAAAACCTGCATAATCTTTAATTTAATTTTTTTTTTAAATTTAATTTAATTGCAATGGAGCACAGGCTCCGGTGCAATTTCCCTACACAACCATCTTCCCCCTATCCTGCACATACCTACATTTGCCCTCTACAAATTTTATCTTTAAATTCTTCAACGTTCTCGGTAAATTATTCATTCATTCTTTGGTAACTCATTCCAATCCCTGACACCCTTACTAAAAAAGAAGAATCTTCCCACACCTTGTGCCTGAAATCGAAGTGCCAGCTTGTGGTCATGGTAATACTTTTCCCTTCCATGCACTACTTTTCATACCTATTGCAATATCTTTCCATGCCTCATCGCCAGTATATGCCCTGTACACTCCATGACCCTCCTCATCCTATCCTGTCTTGCAATGAATCCCATTCCAGCTCCTTTATCATATCCGTCACTGATTGCATTCTGCGATAATTTCCAGAAACAAATCTAGCAGCCCTTTTTTGCACCCTCTCCAACTCCTGTATTTGATACGTAAAATGAGGGTCCCATACTACACTACCATATTCGAGCAATGGTCTGACCAAGTTTTGTAACCCAATTCCTTGACTTCTCTCGTACATCCCCTCATCACTCTCTCCAACAAGTGCAGAACTTTGAAACCTTTTCCTACCACCTGTCCTATGTGTCCTGCCCAGTTAAGTTTGTTATCAAAAGTAATTCCAAGATATTTGCATTTCAAGTCTTCAGCAAGCAATTCTTTCCCCACCGTTATATTGATAATTAACCTTTTGTTTTTTATTTGTGTATCTAATAAGCTGACTCTTCTTTGCATTTATCTTCATTCCATGTTTACCAACCCAACTAGATATCCTGTCCAGATCACCCTGCAACTGTTTACAATCCTCTATCGTTTTGATTCTTTTATACAGCATTATGTCATCTGCAAACAATCTAATTTCAGATAGTAAACAGTCAACACAATTATTCATTAGAATAATGAACAGCAATGGTCCCGATTCGCTACCCTGTGGCACTACCATTTATTTACTTCTACTTATTTTGACACTGCATTTCTTACCCCAACTTCTTGTTTTCTATCTTTTAAAAAACTCTTCTACCCAGCAAATCAATTTCTCATCCACTCCAGTAGTTTTTATCTTAAGTACTAATCTTTTATGGCTCACTCTGTCAAAAGCCTTTGAACGATCTAGTGCTACACCTATCAATTTGGCCTCCCTTGTCCATTTCATCTGAAATATCTTGCATATATCCCACAACTGAGATTTTCATGAATATCTTTGCCTAAAGCCATGTTACTGACTTGAAAAACATTTACAATCCTCATATATTTATGTAGTTATATATCAATCTCTCCATTAATTTACATTTCACTGATATCAAAGCTGATTGGCCTATAATTTTTCAACTATTTTCGCGCCTTACCTTATGTACGGGCACTACAATCTCATTTGTCCAGTCCTTCTGGTAAACAGCAAGTATCCAGACTCAGTTTAAACAATATTTCAAGTTAAGGTACAATGTCATATCCTGCTATATTTAAAACATCTGTCGCATTACACTAGCTCCTTTATGTTTTTTCAGCTTTCTTAGTTCCTTCATGATATCCCGAGGATGAATTCCAAATTTTTTGTACTATCGTCATTTCTAATTGTGTTGTTAAGCTCGTTCTCCGAATTAGACCCTCCTGTTTCTGATTCATTTCCCTAATGCTTTCACTGAACCAGTTACTTAAAATCTCTGCCTTTTTCAAATCGTCAGTAACTTCTTCTCCATCCTTATCTATAAGTGTCTCTACATCCTCCCTTCCCCTCAGTTTCCTGATATAGCCATAGAAATTTCTAGATGCATCAGTCAATGGTCCCCTGCACTGACAATACTCTTCATAAACCCATCTTTAGCCATTTTCTTTGCTGTTATTAAGTCCTTGTTTAGTTGTTTTAAATATTCCCTACTACCCTGCTGTCTCTTAACTCTGTTATGTTCTTTTCTTACCAACCTCTTTAACCTCCTCACTTCCCTATTATAGTACATAGGTCTCTACTTCTCTTTATTTTTGCTTTGGAATAAATTTTTCTTCCCCCTTTCTTATTATCTCCTTGAACTCTTCCCACCTTGACTCTACTGTACCTGAGCCTTCCTTCCATTTGCTGAATTGTTCTCTGAAATATCTCCTCAAATTTGAAACCTGTGCCTTTTTATAATTGTACCTATTTCCCCCTTCAATTTTGGCTGCTGGTTTACTGAATCCTCTAATATCCATCAGAACTGCTTCATGATCACTTATTCCTTCAGTTACTTGATACCTCAAAAGGTTTTCATCGGGCTTAATTAGAAATATATCCAAAATATTTTGTCCCCTAGTGTTTTGCTCAACCACTTGTGTAAATCCTCCTTCCCTTATTAAGATATTTGCAAATCTTTGTTCCCTTGTGTTATTTATCTTATTCCCTTCCCAGTTTACACCTGGTAAATTTAAATCCCGCCGATGATGATCATTCTATTCTCACCTCTGAAATCTGAGTATGAATTTAATTTCTCCCCAAGAGCCTCATCCTCTTCTGTCATTCTTCCACTGCGGTAAACAGCCAACACTCTGATTTTTTCTTTTTTATTACCCCAGAAATCTACCCCAAGTAACTCATGGTCTTGATCTATGAATGCCAGTGAACTGTGGTAGTTTTTGCTAACTAGTATGAAGACTCCTCCACCAATTGCTCCTCTATCTCTGCGGTACACTCTGTAACCATCAGGAAAAACCTCACTGTCTAGTACTTCTTCTTTTAACCAACTCTCTACCCCAATTATTATTGTGGTTCGTGCATCTCTATTAAGTTTGCAAATTCGATTACTTTGTTCATTATACTTCTACAGTTTACCATTAACACCCTTACTACTGGCTTTACATTTTCAGAATTTATCTCCTCTTTCCCACTTTTACCGCAGTCAGTTATTGTTTCAGCCATTTCATCTATTTCTTTAATATCTGTGACTTTCCCCATCGCGAATCTGCAATCAGTATCACTTTGATAATCTATTTCTGTCCCTTCACCAGCAGCCCCTAACCTAAAAAAGGCACAGTCCTGACCCCATCATCACTGGAAACGGGCTCCCTCACTGCTTTAGCTAACAACTCAGAAAGTACTCCCTTCCCCCTTCTATTTAGGTGTAGGCCATGCCTAGTGAAACCCCACCTACCAATGGTGTTCACAGGCACAACCCCCAACACAGAACTAATGCCTTTCCCAAGTAGCACTTCCGTTTCCACATTAACCCGCCTCACAGCATAGTTCAATTGTGGCCGGTCATGGCGACTTAGGACCTGCATGAGCTCCACCCTGGTATGCTGTGCCTCCTTCACCACCTTCCTCAGGTCACTCTCTATACTATAACTCGCGTTTCTATCAATACTATTTCCCGCACCTCCCACTATCACTACTCTATCATCCTTAGTGAAACTCCTACAAAGGGAACCTATATCCTCTATTACCTGGCCTAATGTTGCACTAGGTTTGAAAAACTTGTGACCTGATATCCTGTACCTAACTGATCCTGCAGAAGAGGGCCTACACCTCTCCCATGGCTACTACCTAGCAGCAGAACCCTTTTTTTCCTATTCTTGCCCTGCACGCCCTTATTCCTAAAGGTCTGCTGCATCTTACCTACTCCTACTCCTACATCTACATGAGGCTCTTCCTCCTGACTCTGGCAACAGGTCAAACCTATTTTTTCCCACAATTACTGAAGTGTCTGGCTTGTTCATCCTGTTAACCATGATTCTCCTACGACCTGTTACCAGCTCCCACCCATCCTTATCAACTTCCTCCAACCCACTATCTCTACTTTCTGCCTCTACAGCTTGAGCCTCGACAAGCTCAGCCCCCACAGGCTGTGCCTGTGCAGTCTGAGCCTCCATCAATGGAGGGGTGGGGTACTGGATTTGCCAAGATGGAGGATGACAGCTTTAGAAAGGGTAGTCTGTTATTAACAACCAGAAATAACTCATTGGTGTACTCTGTATGCCTTCCAATTGTGAATTAAAGGCGAGAGTATTAACTGTGATGGTCACATGTTTGAGATGGTTCAGAGCCAAGCTCAGGGTTTGCCCTTGTTGACGTAGCTATGCCTCTGGCTAAGCTGCTGGGCTTAGATGGTGGCAATAATTATTGATAACATTACCGGCATATAGCATCACTTGTAAGCTTTCCTTCTAAACAGTATGATCCATTTACAATCGTAATCTACCTAGACCACATTCAAAGTACCACGTTGGTCATTATTGCTTCCACACTAATTGGTTAATGGTAGCGTGTTTTTGGATGATTCAGGCTCATTTATTATCAATCAACCCATAATATTTGTCAGCTAAAATAATTTTGATTAACCTGGTTAATTATGTAACTACCAACAAAATGAAGTTATTGTTACAAAGTCAAAAATGAAAATGCACTGTTGTGATTTAATACCAAAAAATTTCATAAACTCTGCTTCTTGGATCACTTTTTTTACACACTTGTATTACATCCAGAGACATTTTTGAACTCTTTTAACAAATCATTATAGCTTCCTTACAGTGAAGCACAAAAATTGGGTCATTCCACGTTTTCTATGTGGTAGAACACACACCCATCTCACTTGCTCGGCCAGCGAACACTTCATTATCCACCCAGTTATTGTGGGCCAAAGATACTACAATACAATTCTTAAAGACAATATACTATGCTACCCAGACTGTGATACAAACTAATACCTGTGGACACATTACAACAGGTCAGACATTTATACAATTATTTAGGATTCTTATAATTATTTAAAAAATATGTGATAATAATAGACCGTCAGGTACAAGAAAACCATATGCACCTTTATAGACTTCATAAAGGCGTGCGACTCCATCGTAAGGAAAAGCTTGCTGAACATAAAATAAGGCTTCCTTCATTTTATAAGGCTGTGGGTTGTGTGAATATGATTGTTAGGCTTGCAGGTTCCACTTGTTCCAGCAATAATTTCACCGTTCGCTTTGAAGTTCACACTGGATTTATTCACACAACACATAAATGTCATCCACCACCACCACTAATTAGAATCTTTGAACCGTGGATATCGTACTTCTCCGACTTCAGATTCTGACCACGCTTCCGTCTAGATAAGTTATACACTGCGTTCTGACCTCTAAATTCTACGGGCTCATCATTCTTCTTGAAACACTTGTCAAAAATGGTTAAAGGGCAGCATGATTTTTTTGTTTTTTGTTTTTTTTTGTCCATTCAATACTTAAAGGAAGCTGGACTCACTTTACGACTGCATGTGCCGCGCTATGACTTTGCGGCCGTCTCTCGCCACTGCATGCTTCAGACTCCCACAAAAATTACTTTACTACACTTCGCCTCTGCGCTCAACACTGCTTCATGGAAACTACTTAACCTTCAGAAATAACTAATTCTATTTACTTCTCTGATTATCTCATACTTCACAAATGTTTAATTAATTCACCAAATGTAAGATTGCGTATCAAATTTTTCTATTCTTAGCTTAGCCAAATACATCGTGTCATGATAGTTATAAAATTAGAAATGAAAAACGTAGCAAGACATGGTCAGATGTAAACAGTCTCTTCTCCTTCCCCCCACCCCCCTTTTTAATCGCAAGCACCTTAGCTTGAAATACCGCATTTGAACCTTGTGCAGGTACGGGTTTACCCCACTTCTGCTGATGGTACAGTGAAGGAACCAAAACAATTAAAAGGTGTGCAGGTACATGCTCGCCCCCCTACCCCCTTTTCTTTTGGGATAACAGTGAGAGGGGAGGATGGGGGGGAAGTCAGAAAGTTATGGTATTCGAAAGTAAATTGCGAAGCAGCAACAGCATCAATTAAAGGCATTACTACCTGTATCTCGATTTTTAGCTGTGAGAAATACCAAATCTGTAACTTTTCAGTATCCCACAGGAACCGTTCCCCCAATTACTGTTGCGACTTTAAAATTTGAACTAAATATTTATTAGTAAAAATTGAAAAAAAAAAAAAGTTTCAGTATACTTGTAACGCTTCAACCAAGGTGTAAGAATTTTTATTGTATAGCTTAGTAGTCTGGAAAGGTCCCTCATAGAGATCTTTAAATGATCATGGGCAGACGACTGATATTGTGTCTTGACGAGAACTAAATCTCCAATGTTATAGCTGGTTGGTTTCAAGTTCCCATCGTGTCTTTACTTTCTATAAAGTGCGCGCTTAGTCAGGTGTTGCAACACTAAACTTAGCTTTTCGACATAGTCTATTTGTCTGTCTGGGAAATTGATATATTTGCGAACCATCCTAGGTGAAGGTCCCTGGAACATAATCTCATGTGGAGTAAAAGATGTGGTATTGTGCTGATAACAATCTCTTTGTTGGGGATTTCAAAAGCTCACTTAAGGTGATTATCACTGCAATACGTTCTGAACCACTGGCCAATTATTTCATTACTTGCTCTACCGGATAGAATGATGCATTCAAAGCATTTATGTTCATTTGTCCCAAAACCTTCTGGCAAAGTTTCTATGTAAACTTCGGTGCATTGTCTGTTAAAATACTGCTGGGAAGCCCTAGCTGGGGAATGCAGTCTGGAGCAACTTGGTTAAGTATAGCTTTTGCATATGCTCACTTGAATGGGTACAGCTTTATGAACTTCCGGAATAACATCTAACACAACACAACTAGGTTACCCGTCCACGCGAACTCAGCAAGGGCCCATAAATATAAAGAGAGAGGATATCATTTGGTGCTTTGGGTATAATGCTCTGCACCTCACCAGCCCTCTTGACATTGTCCGCTTTCACTTTCTGTGACACATGCAGCAACTGTTCGCCGTATTCTTCTCTACATATTTGGAAATAGAAAGTCTCAGTCAAAATTTTATAACGCTTATTCGTGCTGTAATGGCCATAGCTTAAATGTTGATGATGTATAAGGGTATCCACCCATTTTTTGAGAATCCACAGCTTCCACTTGTCACTAGTTTTGTGATTCCTACGGAAAAGTATTCCTAATTTAGTACAATAAAATTTAAGCAAATGAGGCGAAGGATTGTTCTTGCACAACTAATAAACTATTGCATTTATAACATCATTTTGTTGCTGCTCCTGGGCCATGTTTCAGACAAGACCGCACTTCCTTTTCCTCTGAAACATGCTTAAGATACAGAAATCTAGTAATTGAGTTATGTTCGCTCAACCTTTCTTCATGTTGTAGTATCAACGGTAGCCTAGATAGTGCATCGGCCATCTGGTTGTCCTCTGCTGGCAAATACCTTACCTCATAATCAAATTCTTGGAGTAAACTGTCCGAGTCAACCTCCCATTCAGCAATCTACACTTATCCAAGAATGATAAAGAGTTATGATCTGAAAACACAATCACCTTTTTAGTCAACAACAAATATTGAAATTGCCATTGTGTGATAACATGTCTATGTTCAGTTCTATTCAATAGCTGGCTTGGGAAAGCTATATGCCTCTTTTTCTGACACTCCTTGTGACTCGACTAACTTGAAAATTTCAGCTCCTAGTCCGTACTCCGAACTATCTATTGCCATACACATAGGGAGCTCCGATATCGGTGACTGTAGAATTATGTGCTCTAATAGAGTTTCTTAACAGTTTAGAAATCTTGCTCGCAATCTTCAGTCCATTTCCAAGTGGATCCCTTTTTCTTTAATTGCTCAAAATGAGTTATTTTTTTTAAATGGTCCTTTTATGAACTTCCTACAGTAATTACACAGGCCCAAAACTCTCCAACTGCTTTTTGTTTGTAAGGGAAAGGAAATCTTTTATGGCACTCGGCTTACTATCACTGGGAGATATTCCCATGGGTGTAATTATGTGTCCCAAGAATTAGATTTGTTGCTCAAAAAAGACACACTTTAAGGATCTTAACTGCTCATGGGGTTATGATAAACAGTTAATCATCTTAACTCCAACCATGTTACTTGTGTACCTTTGGATTTTCGATTGTTCTAAAGTTCTTTCAGCCGCCACGTAACTTGATTAAACCTCAAATTAGGAAAGGTAAGGTTCACATTGTAATAAAAGTCACTGCAGCTAAGCTCAAATTCAAAGTTTCATTATATTCTCAATAAGAATGGTAGAGGTCCGAATAGTGTTGCAAACTGAAAAAAAAAAAACAACCAAAATGTAGCACCCTAATTTTATTCTAAATTTGGTTTTTTTTTCCCAGAAAACAATATATTTGATAAATTATAGTTTTATTTATGGAACTTGCATTTTACATGTGTGTTTTAAATCTTACTAAATCATATAATGTCTTACATAATGATTCATAAATGTATCTGTATAGGTATAGGTAACATTATTTTTTATTCATCCTCTACGTTGGTACCACATTCACTAGTTTCAGTACTACCAACACTAGTTCAGTTGGAGTTGGAATTTTCTATTCATTCTTCTGTCTCCTCTAGATCCATAACTTCAGAAATAGTTAAGTTTTCTTTTACTGGTTTTATTGTATGCAAAAGCTTTTTGAGATTACAATTTTAAATTGTGAGCAAAGTACACACTGTGCATAAAGACTGCTCCGATAGTTCTGTATTACAGTCTTTTAAGTTTGAATTTAAATCTATTATCATACAAAATAGGAGCTTTATTTGTTTTCAATTGTTGGTTTACGCCAACGGTTGCAAGGAAATGATTCATAATTACTGACAATGACTCAGTATCACTATACGCTTCGAGTTTAACAAGTATACGAATATAAGGAAAGCACAATAAGTAATAAAAAGAGGCAAAAAACCGTAGATAAATTTAAAATTCCTAATTTTTTGAAAAGATTCGTAGGTCTACAGATAAATTTGTAGGGCCTGGCAGCACTAGTTCAAACAGCGAGTATCAATCCAAACAATGGGGAACGGGGATTCCTTCTCACGCAACCTAGCCTTTTCAGGAAGTCCCCATTCATAAAAGAAAACTTCAGCCAATGTTGCCAATATTTTTGTAATTTTTTTTCTACTGAACCAGAAAAATATAGTGAATTTTAACATTAAGATAAGTACTTAGTATAAAATCTAAAACAGTCATATTAAACGATAAATGCCTTAAAAATTTGAAATTTAGTAGTTATAAAAAAAAATAAAAAAAAAATGTTTTTTTTTTCAGGTTTTTTTTTCATGGTTTTTTTTTTTCCAAGTCAGAAAAAAGACAGTTTTTTTACAACACTAGGTCCAAACAATTGATTGGCTATCGGAAAATCTTCTCAAAGTTCGTCGACTGCAAGTTATGAAAAGCAATCAGACCAGACCTAACCCCGTTGTAAAAATTTAAGTCACATTGAAATTAACTTAAACTGTTCCACTATACAACAAAATTTTGAGATGGCTGTCCCCGCACATGCATCGCCGCACGGCACTTTCCGCTCTCAAGTGCTAAGCGCTATACACACCAACAATCTCTCCGCTTCAATGATCACCAGCAAAAGACGCCAAGTAGCTCCTGTCGGTTGTTTATTTAGCCAGTCCAAAACTCTTCCCGGTTCAAAGGTCAACTGGTGTAAGAACTATGCATCCTTGCGCCAATTTCACAAAATAATTCTTCATATTTGCTCACACTACTACTATCATTCTGAAATTTTACCAGTAGCTAGAATTTTGAGTAAATTGTAGCTTTTGATCCTTATGAAATTTTTTGTATCTTCAGCTGTTTAGCTGTAAAAAATCATTTTCTGTTTCATCCAAAATCGTTTCTAACTTCTACAATTTTACAGCTACAAGGTTCATACAACTTATATTTTACTTCTAATGGAATTCTCTTTCATTTGATACTACACAAGCCATGTTTACTATTCTAACAGAAAAATATGAATTATGTTGCAATAGCCAATTTTCGACCCCGCTAATAACTTTCTGATTACTTTGAAACCTACTTTAAATGATTCTACGTATTCTCAAATGTCTATTTTGCAGTTGCTACCTGTTTTCTCCAATTTACTATTAATGTTTAAAGTGAAAGGTATTCTGCCTGATGCAACCAGGAAGCCTAGCTCATTCAGACATATTTAAAAAAATCTCTAGTTCATCCCGATCAAAATACTGCATGTTTCTTGGCGAGAATTACTAGAAACTGTTTCTAATAAATTATAATGAATTCTGAACGTTTATTACTCACATTATTAATTTTGCGTTGTACCATGTGTCTGAAGTTACTGTATGAAAAACAACTTTCAAACTATAGTATGTTGTTTCAGCAAAAATTACGTCTTGTTCTTGCTATAAGTTGACTTTCTATACTTTTCAAAAAATGCGACTTTTCAAATTTAAAGTGTAATTACGAGTTAAATTTTCCATACCGGCTTTTAGTTTTTAATGTACTCAAATTTATTAGTATGCTTTCTTCGCTACAAGGTTTATCATCTTTTACCTGTTAATAATACTGAATATTTCTCAATGTGAAGAAATTATTAACTTTAGTAAATTATACTAAAACCAAATAATATGCAGACATTATGTAGTATTCTTCTACAGCTGTTGAGATAGATTCAGAACTTGAATTTACTGTTTAAACTTGATTTATTGCCTGAATTAACTGGCTAGTTTGATTTATTCGCTGAATTAACTGTGCAAATGGCTCTAAGGCTGGGTATCATGTTGCTCAACTGAGCTCACTATTCTGTAAACAAATGCCATTAGCAAATTTACGAAATTCTAGGGTAGCTTACAACACTTCCTCAATTTCACCGTCAAGCCCCTACGTTTTAAAGCCATTAACACCTCCCTTAGCATTGCTCAATGCTCTTCAATTATCGTGCTGGCAATCAGTATATCATCTACACATACTTGGATTCTCTGCAATAAATCTTTCGCAAGGACTAAATCTAAGGCTCTTATAAAGTTTGCTACCGCTATGTTCAATCCGAAAGGTAAAACTGTGAATCGATAAGACCTCTCCTGATAAAGAAAAGCTGTATACTTCATAGAATCTTTTGCAGCATGCAGCTGCCAGTTAGAGGCTGTAAGGTCCACACTGGTTAAGTATTTCTTTCCATGAAACTTGTGTAGAATTTTGTCATTCGGCGGAGGGTGATCCCTCTCTGGCACTAAAATTTTGTTTAAAGCTCGGGCATCCAACACTAGATGGACTGACTGGTCCTCTTCTGCAATTGCAACCAGTGGGTTATTGTATAGACTTTGTGCCCGTTTGATATCTCCCCGCTCCAACATTCTATTTATCTCTGTCTCTACCTGTTTTCGCTTCACTATAGAAATTGGATACAGTTTAATGTTGAACGGCTGGGCGGAACTGACCGTAAAATGGCACTCATAGTTCCAAACAAGTCTTGGCTTGTCTGAAAAAAACTTCTGAAAACTCCTCGAGGATACTGCTCAGTTTTTTTTGTTGCAATATTCTATGGCAACCCTGTCCACTACTGTTTGCAAACTGGTGTTTAAAGACACATTAGTTACAGTCGCCTAGAAAAAACTTAAAAGTTCTTTTTATAAAAGTTGTGTTCTTTACTAGACCCCATCTTTTTTGTTACTAAAGACTGTACTGATTTACGTTTCCTCCTTCCAAAAACAATTAATGAGGACCCAAAGCTGTGTGTCTTCTATTTGAAAATGTAAAAGCCACTTGATATACAATCCAGTATAACATGAACATACTGTAGCCATTCAATCCCAAAAATACATTCATGTGTAATTCTAGGGATAACATACACATGTCTCAAAACTGTACCCATTAATTTACGCTTCTAGTAGTAATTGTGTGCTTATAAGTTTGGTTTTGCCACTGGTGGCCATAGCAGCTACTAACTTTGATAAAATTTCAGTCTTTGATTGTGAAAATTCAGTTCCTCAAAAAGAGATTGTGAAATAGCTGACAGCTCTGCTCCAGTATCAATTAACACCCTAATTAGCTTTCCCTTAACCATTATTTCAATGACTGGTGCTCTTACTAGTGGCATTGATGTGTAAGGTTCTTCCTGAATGAGATCCTCCCTAGGATTATTGATAGATGTCACTGATTCTGTAACTAGGGTTCGGCCCAGGCTCATCGTCCGCCAGTGCTTGGGCCAAGATATTGGCCGGAACTAGTTTTTTGAATTTCCTCCATCCTGTTGGTGAGCCAGTTCAGGACCAGGATGCTGTTCTGATGTTGGGACACTTCTGTGGCATGTTTGACCCCGTCGGTTGCCTCTACCACCTCTAGCTCCTCTTCCTCTACCTATAAATTATATGTTGGCTCCCTTTTTTAAATACTGTTGGGAGTTATAAAACTTTCCCTAGCCTTGATTATGGTGATTTGTGTCCTGTTGACTATCATGCGATATGTTCTGCTGATGCTGGTCCCTTGTATCTTGTGTTTGACGGTTACTTTTTCCTGACAACCTTTCTCCCGAATTCCAGGAACACTGATATTGTATCTAATACCTGTAAGAGCTTCTCTGCTCCCTCACATTTGGTTACCCCTGGTGTTGCAAACTGTATCACTACTTGTTCTGACATCCAGTAAACAATGTCTTTGATTAAAATTATATCCGGTATGGGATCATCTAAATAGGTGGCTTTATCCGCTACCTACAGAAAGAAATCATAGTATGGGAGGGATTCCCTTCCATAGTGCCCCATACCCTATATACCTAGGAATACAGTATTGACTCTCCTGTTACCAGAAATGATTAAGAAAAGACTGCTTTAACTCTGGAAAAGTTGTACAATGTTGCAGGTGGCTGTCACTCCACAACCTGGCAGGCCCTGTTTGTTTTGGAATACACAATTTATTTTCTCTTTGAGTAATTAGTAAAAGGTCTCAAATCCTCTAAACTATTTAGAAACTTGACCGGGTGTAGATTCCCCATGTCCACTAAACCTGCTGTATTCTTCTTTTTCAGGCATAGTAATCACGCACTGTGCAGATGAGGTTTCTTGGGTATGTGTATTGAATACATCTGTCAACTGTGTCTTTAACAAAACAACTTCATCTGTCACCTGTGTCTTTAACGTAACAAATTGTTCCTCACAATGTTGTATTCTACTATTTGTCGCACACACTGTGGTCAAGGCATCAATATTTTTATTTACTTTTGAGCCAATGTTCACTATTTACGTCTAAGTTTGTTGTTGCAACTATTCCAGTGGAGAAATTTTCTTGTTGGATTCGTTGAAATCATTTGTATTCTGCTCCACCTGTTCCCGAAGTGTGAAGAATATCTAACGATTGTGAAAATTAGTTAATCTGTGTGTTTATGATGTCAGCATACTGCTGAAATGTCTCTTTGAGTTTTTTGTTGAAAGTGACTTCAAGTGATTCACGTGTTTGCTTAGTTTCTGCAAGTGTTTCTTTCCGAAATGACTCAAATTGTTTATTCTGTTCTTCAAATGATTTCCGAGTTTGTTTGGTTTGTAACTCAAGTGATTATAATTTTGTGTCAAATGTCTGTGCCTCGAAACGTGTGTCTAATAATGACTGTAGCATTTGGAATCATTTACTTGACTCTGCAGGTACTGGTTGTGCACGGTGTACATAACTGGTATCAAAACCCGCGTCGTCAGAGGACGATCTAATAGAGAATTCCGGTTGGTTACAAGACACCACCTGGTCTGGGAGTACTACTCGTTAACGTCCAAAAAACATCTTGTCTAGTGAGAGGTGCAAGATCGGTATTCTGTTCTAGGGATGCCTCCTCCCCAGGTGAAAAATTGTTTGCCACCTCATCAAGCGTAACTGTGCTCGCAGCAGTGTCGAGTGGAGAATTGCTTTCTTCCATACTGAAATTTGTACTCTATGCAATGGACTGAAATGTAAATGAGACCCCACAAATAAACTAAAACAACAAAAATCCAAATTACACAAATTATTCCATGATCACACTTCTGGAAACTGTAAGAATCAATGCTTATGCAAAAACTATTGAAAAAACATTCACATCTACTAATCCTTTAGTTTAATTACTGAAAAACTGTCTACATATCTAATAATTCCTGTAAAATGAATGAACAAACAAGACAAACAAAAAACATTCAGATGAAAACATCGTCTGCTGGACCGATATCAATGTTAATCATAGAAGTCAAAGATCGATACTTGCACTATAAACAAATGAATAAAATCTTTGAACCAAAGAACTCTAAAGTCAAAGATCAATATCTGCACTGAAAACCAATGAACTAAATCTTTGCTCCAAAGTACTCTCTCTAAACGCTTACTACATTTGATCGTCTTGCTGGTACAAGAAAATACGGTGCCAGCTCTGTATTTTTAAGTGTAGCAGCCACCAAATACACATAAATTAAAATTTCCGGTTGATTTTTTGGATAATGAACATGGAAATTTGAGCTATATACCATGCATATGCATTGTCGATAATACCACTTAACAACGTTGTACTTGGATATTTTAAAGTGAAAAATTTCTACTTGAAAAAAATTACATTTTTAACATGTAAGCAATTTGAAATTCTTTATGTAGCAAAACTGCAGCAGAAAAATTAAGTGCTGCAGTTGTACTGCTGCTAACAAATATTCAGCATCCATGTGGTTGGCCACACTTACTATGACACTATCTCATGTTGTATAGCCTATTAAAAAAAAAAAAAATTAGATTCTTACATCAAAATTGTGGAAAACAGTTGCACTAACTAATCAACTCAAAATTTCATTCAAAATGTGCACATTCACCGTTAAACTGGTTTCTGGCTTCTATATAGCACTACTCTACTATTTTGCGTAGCTTATGCTATTTTGAAAAGAACACGAAAAACACTTATTGCGGCTTTGCTGCACACTTATCTGGAGATGTAGGTAAGTGTAGCAGAGAAGTCCGTGTTGTGAGGCAGGCTGCAAACTGCTGTTGACAGACAACTGCTTATATCAAATCTGTCATAGGCAGCATGTAGTCTGCGCCATGGAAACTGCTTTGTGGCCAGCTGCTCCCAGCATTGGGAAGTTTTGTGTCTCAGGAAACCGTGTCAAATTCAGTTTCATTCATCATGGTAGTAGACAGTGTGTTCCCCATACACGCTATTGTTGGCCGGTGGTCAGGTACAGCTTCAACTAACTTGGAAGTGTGATTTTCGGAAATAAGTGATAAAAAAATATATCTTAAATCACAACACAGTTGTCATGTGGTGATAAAATAAGGCATTCTTCATTTTGATAAGGCTGTGGGTTGTGTGAATATGATTGTTAGGCTTGGAGTTTCTGCTTGTTCCAGGAATATCACAGTTCACTTTAAAGTTCACTCTGGATTTATTAACACAACACATGTTATCCACCACCACCACTAATTAGAATCTTTACTTTGACAATGTACAAGGCTTATTGTACTTCTCCTCTTACTTCAGATTCTGACCATGCTTCATTCTAGCTAAGTTACACACTGCGTACCAACCTCTAAATTCTACTAGTTCGTCGTTCTTCATGAAACACTTGTTGAAAATGGTTAAAGGATAGCATCATATTGCTTTTTTTGTCACTCAATACTTAATTAAAGGAAGCCGGGCTTATTTTACGACTGCTTATGCCATGCTATGACTTTGTTGCCATCTTTCGCAGCTGCCTACTTCAAAATCGCATAACAATTACATTACTAAACTGTGCCTCTGCGCTCAACAATGCTTCGTGGAAACGACTTAGCCTTTACAAATAATTAATTCTATTTACTTCTCTGATTATCTCATGCTTCCCAAATGTTTTATTAATTCTCATTATCATTCAAATACACTAACTGTACGATTGCCTATCCACTCTTTCTTTGCTTAGCTTAGCTAAATACTATCTTGCTACAAAATCCCTAGGGAGTATGCACTAGACAGTAAATCAAGAGAATTAATCAGACACTAACCAACACCAGAAACAAAGTAAAATTTATGGGAGAACTCTCCAGAGAATTCAAGACAAAAACTGGCATTAGACAGGGTGATGGTCTCTAACCAATCTTATTTAATATAGACCTGGACAAAGTCATTAAAGAATGGGAGAAAACGAACACCCAACTAAAACTAGGCAGAAACTGACTAAATATTTCATGCTTGACCTTCGCAGATGATCTGGCTAATCTGTCAGAAAGTGAACAAGCCATCTCCTTTGAGAAAACTGGCTTTTTGACACACTAACTGAACGTAAAACACTGGACACAAAATATGGGAAAATCACTGAGTTTAAATACTTAGATGAAATTATCAGTCCAGCAGGACTTGAAAAGAAGGTACAACAAAATGGACTAACCAAGATGAAAAAGGCTTACGGACAGACCTGCAATGTTAACAACAAAAAGAACATAAGAATCCAATAAAAAATTAGGAATTACAATACAGTTATTAAACACAATGCTCTTTACGCCACAGAAACATTCACTCTAAACTCTAAGAGGGACATAAAGAACATCCATAAAGAAGAACGAAGAATCACCAGGAAAATTACTGAACCAACAAAAAGGGAAGAAGGTACAGACTAAAGTCAAACAAAACAGTAGAGTCCCACTCATAGCCAATGACATCAGGAAACACAGACTAAAATTCTACGGTCACGTCTGCAGGATGCCAGATCACAGATTAACTAAGCAGATATTCAACCTCGTGCAACCATTAAAAATGCTGAACAGCTGGTTCGATCAAGTAAGACAAGACCTGGGAAAAGCAAATATCAAGAGATCAGAAATCCTAGATTGCAAAATCTTCAGACAAAAAATACACAACTGGGTAGTCATGCCAGAAACCAAATCCAAGAAGACTGGCGCAACTTGGACAGAAGAGAAAACTTGCCTTCAGTAAACTGATGCGAGAATACTGGAATGGCAAAAGAAACTCAAACAGAAAATGATTAAGTTCTGCATGATCTTTATAGGTCTATCTGCATAAAATAAATAATAATAAAAATTTGGAGGGTTGTGATGTTACATCTGCCATATAATATGGCATAATTAATAATATGTTAAAGCTCAGGCCTCGCATTTGTGAAGAAGCCAGTTTGAATCGCCGCCCAGGTATCTAGATTTGGGTTTTCCATGGTTTCCCCAAATTACTCCAGGCGAATGCCGGGATGCTTCCTTCAAATGAATATTACAAATATGAAATCATTGTCCAAATGACATTAGTAAGTGCAAGTCAATAGTTTACATACTCGCTTGTCTATTACATAAACTGTAAATCAGTATATGATATTTTGTAGTCTTCTTTCCCCCCCTTTCTATATAACTTCGTCAACAATATTTATTAAACCCAATTTCTTATTTGATTAAGGTTAGGCTAGTAAGAAAGCATTCACATTTAGTTTCACAATAATCCTAATAGGTCGATGATAATTTTTTTTAAAACTTGTACATTAAACTTGGACAGTTTTAACCTGTTGTCGTGCCTTCTCCTTCTCTTACCCACCTTCTTCACAATCTCTTTAAACCGTTATTAATCAATCTTCCCTTTCAATACTGGTCATACATGGAAATTTCATATTTTCCTTTATTATGTTTGGAGGGTCTTTATCAAAGATAATCCAGTAAGGAGAGTATCCAGTGTTTTGACTTCTGATAGTATTTATCCCATCTTCAAAGTCATATACATACGTTCTCAATCTACTTAGTGTGTTTCTGGCGGCAATAAGTTCTAAATAGGTGACCTAGTTCTCTCATGTGTTCCATGGGATTACTGGCCTGATGGTAGGCTGATAGTTTTATGTGTTTTATGCCTGGAAAGCCTTCCTTCTCACATTATTTTCATTCATACACGTAGTCTGTCTTCTTGATAAAAATTGACTTCCATTGTCTGACGAAATAGCCTTCGGTGGATGCACGTTTTCCAAGTAGTCTCTGTCTCTGGTTTATTTATCACACTCTTCCAGCTGCCTTCTTTACTGCAGACAGTCCCACAGATTTTGAAAATATGTACTAGGTAAGGGATCAAAGAAATTCACAACTACCAACTCTAATACATATACTCTGCATCAACTTCTTCATTGTCACAGTAGACACTTTAGTACACTGACATTGGTCGCAGCTAGCCTAGACTTTAAATCAGCTATATGTGTGCTGGCCAACTATGAAATGTCACACCTTTCTACAAAGTAACTTTTTATAAAGTAAATGATCAGTAATACAGTCTATGACTAGAGCTTGAATATTATATTTGTTACTCATAAATACACAGGTTTGTATTTCATTGTTCACATAACCGTAAATCGATCGCAAAACTTTAACCTTTACCCTTAATGTAGGATTTAGCTAATGGTATTATCGGTAGATTCAGTAACTTACAACAATCGATGGTAATTAAATGATTTTGTGAACCATTATCAAACATCTAACCATCTTATGCTTGTGACTTTGCGTATATTTGAGCTGTAGAAAGCAATATTTTAGAATTAGACTTCACACTAATCCTTAAGAAAAGTGGTGATGCATCATTGGAAGTCTTATTTAAATGACATGATGAAGCAACCTATAGGCCTGGCCCATTAGCGTTGACATCATTGGCATGGCAAGCAACTTTTGCCATGGTCTTTAATAATGACACTGTGGCCAGTATTGCCTTCCAACACGGAATTCCCACAAATATTCAGATGAGCGGAATATGTCTGCGTATTTTACCTTTCAAAATGCAACGGTGTGTGGTGTTTTTTGCACTACTTGCAAACTGACAATGACTTGCAGTTAGAAACTTTGTGGGAAGTTGCCAGACAGTTCTCACAGCCACTTTTCAATTTAATAATCTCATATCTGGTCTGTGGCAAACTCAAAGCCTTGAATTGAGGACAATTATATAGTAATTGATACTCTGTCTGATTGCGTAAAAACAATGTGAAAACTGCAGTGGAGTATTTTTGAATAAATGTTTTAGGCTGTTTGGATTATTATTGCAAGCCTTTATGTCCAAGATGATATATACGTAATGAGTGCCCAACAGTCATTTGTATTGATATTTACTAACCAGACTTTCCCATATTATTTTGTACGTATCACCTTTAGGCCCACAATACCTGCCGTTACCTTCAATGCATTATCTGTAAGCATATCTACAACATACTGCACACACTGCTAGTCTGTCGCCAGGTCATCAGTATGGATATTAGGTTTGAAATATTCTTAAATATGGGCCGGCTTTCCATACTGCTGTCAAAACTAGCTACGTCTATAGGAGGCAATATAATATAGTCGAATTCTCTTGGCCGTGATGACAAGCGCAGGGTGGAAGCACTAATCTTCTTCCAGATGCATTTGAAATATGTATACAAATCCATGAAGGCAGATAATGGGACATAGTCAGGTTTATATTCAGTCTTAATATAAATTTAAATTATTTATCTGATTGTTCATAATCTAATGTGGATTGAAGATTGTCTATAGTTTGTGTCCATCATAAAATTTTCAGGGTTAATGGAGAACACAATTCCGCAATGAAGTGGGGCCATAATAATGCAGTAGTCCAATGCAAGACACTGCTGAAATACTTTCCGATATAATTTTAGAGATGTCATGCTGG
Organism: Vandiemenella viatica; assembly: GCA_031002005.1. Taxonomy (NCBI): domain Eukaryota; kingdom Metazoa; phylum Arthropoda; class Insecta; order Orthoptera; family Morabidae; genus Vandiemenella; species Vandiemenella viatica. Next base: position 354,944,440 of record JARYHS010008074.1, on the reverse strand, counting down.
TCCAGGGTGTATTCCAACCTAATTATTGCTTCAAAATGAAATGTCTTGCTATTGACTGCGACAGTGTTACAACATCAATAGTCAGTGTGGAAGAATGTTGTTGTAGTGGAATCATGATTTTAAGGCAGACCCAAATTTTCATTCTTCTGGGAATCAAAGGAAGAGTGATTCAAAGATGTCTTGTAGAGTTTATTAACCCTCTCAAAGATCATTTCTCTATTTGTGGTTAATAAGGCTAATTTACATTTGAGTCCTACAGTATCATTACTTGCCCCAAAGGCCATTTTGAAGTGATATGATTGAAATATAGAGTAAAACGCAAAAATTATATTAGTAAAACAGTCAGTGTTAAATCTGGCCCCCACAGGACCGCTGACCGTTATAGATTGAGAACTACGTGTAAATAATGAGTCCCTGCAGGGAACGTAATCTTAATATGTTTGCTGATTGAGCGATTTCCAATCCTGTCCGCCAACCACTGCACCCGACCCGACAGTGCCGGCAGGCAATAGCATAAACAAAAAACCCACCAACTTACAGGTGCAGTCCAGATGTAAGTGTGGCAGAGGCTGACAACTTCGACAAAATCTTCTCTTCCGCTCTAATACAATCCAAGTCCACAGGAAGTAAATGGCACTGAAGTGATGATCACTAGACACTTACAAATCAGACTATTATTTATTTATTTCAGTAATCGAGTGCAATTGCAGCATATCTTGCCAGTATTAACAGAATGTGTACCTACTGGTTCATTACAACAACCAAATATGCCACACACCAAGAAGGTACCGGCTGCTACAAGACAGGTGCATATAATACTGCGATGTAACTTACCGCTTGCATGCATCTGCAGTGATAACTGTCTCGTATCAAACCAGAGACGCATCTGATCCACCACACATGACTAAATCACAAATGTACGGTGATAGCACCATCTAGGCCCCAGACCTGAACTATGCCCCATACATGCGGAAATCGGAGTTCACGCCAGACGGAGCCTTAATTCATCACAAGCCCAAATGCCAACGGCCGACAGACGAAGGCATAAACAATCGCTCAACTGATACAGTTAGTAGCTTTCTCATCATTTTTTTTCTGTTGTGGACACATTATTCCAGAAATTTTTGTGCAGACTGTGATTGTTTTACCATTAGATAGCAGCACCACGTATCAGAGATGTATAGATATGCTGTCTGTTTCGTTCAGCTTAGTTTTATTCCATTGAGGTCATAGCTTCAGGTACTTATATCAAAGTAGAGAGCTGCAGAATAGCATACATGAGGTGAAATCGGCAAGATACGAGGGTTGTTTCAAAAGTAAGGTTTCCAACTCTGTACCCTTACCGTGCATGGTGCAATGCGAAATCTGGCAACACCACCGTGTTCGCCGGATCCCCCACCACCGTGTTCGCCGGATCCCCCACCACCGATTCCAACAACCTGCGTGGCTCTACAACAGTCAGTGCCGGCCTGACAGCCAAAAGCGATGGAGCCAGTCATCGTCGTCACCGCCAGATGTGAAATTCGTGCGGTCATCCGATTTTTGCATGCAAGAAAGTTACCACCTATAGGAATTCATCGGCAATTGAGTGAAGTGTATGGGAAACCGTGTATAAGCATTCAACACGTCTGCAAATGGTGTAGGGAGTTTGCCAGCGGCTGTACGGACGTCCACGACGAACAACGAAGCGGGAGGCCGTTGATCTCCGATGACGTTGTGGCGAAAGTTGAGCAAATCCTGCTCGAAGATCGGCAAATCACCATCCGGCAACTGGCTGCTCAAATTCCTGAAGCTTCAATTGACAGGATATTGAATGAAAAGCTAGGCTACCACAAGGTGTGCACACGCTTTGTGCCGCACATGCTTTCAGAAGTCCACAAACAGTAGTGCATCGACTGTGCTCTGAAGTTCTGCAGTGAATGCGATGAGAATAACGAAGACTTCCTTGATTCCATTGTTACGGGGGATGAATCGTGGTGCCATTATGTTACTCCTGAAACAAAAAAACAATCGCGCCAATGGAAACACACCGGATCGCTACCACCAAAGAAGTTTAAGCAGCAGCTGTCAGCAGGAAAAATCATGGCATCGGTGTTTTGGGACCGGCGTGGTGTATTGCTCATTGATTTCATGCCTAGAGGGACCACCATAAACTCCACAGGTTATTGTGAGACCTTGACCGAGCGTGGTGGTGTAACGGATAGCGTTCTGGCCTCGCATTCGGGAGGACGGTGGTTCGAATCCCCGTCCGGGCATCCAGATTTGGGTTTTCCATGGTTTCCCCAAATCACTCCAGGTGAATGCCGGGATGCTTCCTTCAAAAGGCCATGGCCGAATTCCTTCCCATTCCTTGCCCCCATCCTTTCCCGTCTCTAAAGACCACGTTGTTAAAAAGGGACGTTAAACTGTTAAAAAAAAAAAAATAAAAAAAAAGTGAGACCTTGAAAAAGCTCAGACAGGCAATCCAAAATCGTCGTAGGGGAAAACTCGGCATAGGCGTAAGGCTGCACCAAGACAACGCCCGTCCACATATGTCGCAACAAACGAAAGAGTTAATTGACAAATTTGGCTGGGATGTCATTGACCACCCCCCTTACAGCCCCAATTTGGCACCCAGTGATTTCCATCTGTTTCCAAAATTAAAGGAGCACCTAGGCGGTCTACGATTCCAGACGGACGAGGAGTTGCAAGAAGAAGTTTCCAAGTTTCACAACGGGTTGGCGGCGGACTTCCTTGAGGTGGGAATGCAAAAGTGGATTACTCGACAGAAAAAAATGGGGACTATGTGGAATTACAGCTTAAAGATCAGCGTTTCCAATGGTGTAATCGTTTCTTTTTTTTTTTTTTTCAAATTAAATTCCTTGTGTCTAAAAAAAATGTGGGAACCTTATTTTTGAAAGAACCCTCGTATTACTACAAATGGGCCGGTTTTTCTTTCAACCATCAACCTTGCTATTAGCATCGTTTTATTCGTGAAATTTTAACGTTGGACATCTTGTGATATTCAATTAATGGTAACGATACTAAGGAAAAAAGAAACTGCTTTTAGGCAGTATAAATGACAAAGAAAAGAGAGAATAACTCATCACTTGCCAAAGTTGATGGCTGCAATGAGTGAAAAACTTTGGTGAGCGATGAGTCATTTTCCCTTTCCTTTGTCATTCAATTTACAGAAAGTAACTTTGTGCCTAATGTTGATATTAAAACCTGATAGCTTGTTCTTGATAATCAGACTACGACATTAAAATGTCCATAAGTGTAACTATACTGCTATTTCTAATTTATTATAAACATCTCTCTGCTTAACATCATTATTAAAACCTGATGACATTTTCCTATTTTATTCCAAAGCATCTTTTAAAAATGTAGTTTTTAGTTAACTATTATGGAAATCATATTTTTTCATTGGACCCATTCCAAGTCAACTCAACAGCCACCCTTACCTCACCGTCTTAGACTTTCATGAAATTTGGCACAGATGTACAATTCATATAGACTTAAAAAAATAACAAATTTCATCGAGATAGATCCACTCATTTTTTAATTGCTCTAGGAACTCTTCTAATTTAGCTAGACAGCCCTTTCTTGTGGTATTACAGATAATTGAATAACAATTTTTTTTGTAGGTAAAAATCTAAAAAAGTACAAATTTTAAAATTGATTCAATGAATAGTTAGTATTGTAATAAATCACCTGGAAAAATTTAAATTTCGATTGGTAATGGGTTTATTGTTAAAATACAAGAATGCTAATGTTTACATTGTGAGAAAATAAATATGAGCACTAAACTGAAAAAAAACAACAACATTAATTAGTGGAAAGTAAAACTTTTTAATAAATAGTATGGTATGTTTTTAATTTGAAGTTTAGAAAAGCCACATTTAATTGGAATACCATCACCTGCAAGTGGAACATAAGATCAAGTAGAAGTCACTCAATTCACTTTAGTCAGAATATTCGCTACCGACACCCACAGAACATAAGCATTTATTGGAGAATAATTTAGAGGATCAGATCATCAAGTTCATTTTACTGTAAAAAATACTCAAGCCACCAGTTTCCTTCATAGACAACAGATGAGTAGCCTATTTTAATTTAAGATTTTTGCACTTTCCTCTCTCAACCCTTCAAATCATCTAAAAAGATTTTCATCAATAATGTAGAAGTAGTTTTGGGAATGAACCCATGGACAGCTGGTTTCTTGGACAGTTGATGCTTCATCAAAGTGACTTTTCAGGAATAAATCTGATTTACTAAATTCTTCTTGGGTTGAGTAGGCAGATTCTATCTTATACTGCTCACTCAAAAAGTTGCTGTGGAGTTGGAGTTTGTATTTGATTTTCATAGGACCTTTTCAAACTATCACTGCCGGATCGCAAAATCCTTTTCCATCTGCTACGCCTTTCACTCTAAAATCTTCCTCAAGAAAGCAGAGATTAAGAATTTTTTTTATTTTTGCATCTGAAAAATTAAAAAATCGTGTAAGTTCTTGAGATTTGGATGTTGAGATTTTTTTTTTAATGTGATAAACAGCAACTGTGTTGTACTCTTGACACTAAAAAATGACTTCATTTTCCTATTTGAAATACGAGGGTCATTCAATAAATCCTTAGAAAATCCAAGAAATCGTATATGTGGTGTTAAAAACTATTTCTTTTTAGTAAGCATTATTACCCACTAGATGACAGATAAACTCTCAGCTACCTCCATCACCTGGTTTCATTGTAATTGTCGATTGAAGCAGACAAATGTTGTCCATTTAGAAAAATGTTAAAAATCAGAGTTTTGAGAAGTGAATAAGCACTTTTATTTAAAAAGCTTAAAACTGAAAGAAATCAAAGCTGAGTTGTATGAAGTTCATGGTATAGCTACTCTTGCAATGGTAACTGTTTATAATTGGGTAAGTGAGTTTTAATGTGGCCAAACATCCACACAAGATGAACAACGTTTGAAACGTCCAGTGGAGGGTCTACCCACTAGATCATTGACAAAATCCACAATGTGGCTTCAAGTGAGCGACGAATCAAACTGTGCAAAATAGTAGGGGCCACAGGTGTATCACAAAGTATAGTATACTCAATTTTGCATGAAAAATTAGGTGTGAAAAAAAATTCAGCAAGATGGGTGCTGTAGGTTTGCTCTGTGGAAAATAAGTGCAGTCATTTAGTCAACTCTGTGGCTGTTTTGGTACTTTTCTGTTGCAACGCAATCTGGTTTCTGCATCAATATATCATGTTATCGGTTGTTTGACTCATTGGATGCCAACTATCACAGTGACGAAAAGGATTGACAGCAGAACTCCAACATTTGTTCAATGTTAAAGCAAGATCCTGCCACTGTATTAACATGCCTGTTAGATTTTCCCATTTCCTTTCCTTATGTTATTTATTCCAGTGTTCCTTAGCACAGACCAAGATTTATGTACTTGTACGGAATCCAAAACCTTTTTTAAGACAGGAGGTGAAAAATGGTAGAATCATTTCTTGTATTGCATAGTAATATTGGTTTTATATAACTAGCTTAAGGAATAACCATTCTTTCATGTGAAAATTGAAGCAAAAGGATTCTTGTAACAAAGAATGGAATTACTTTCTATAGTAATTGCCAAAGTAGTGGAATTATGCATTATGTATTAACAAAACAAGGCAGATTATAAATGAACACACTATGTTGATGAGTGGGTAGCATGAAACAGTACAATTGGCAGCCAGCACTGGAAAACTGAGGAGTGATATTGCTTCAAATGTGCTGACATTTCTGGGCACAGTTTCATTAATTTCTAAAATTTGGTGGGGGGGGGGGAGGAAATTTATCTCCACTCTTTATAAATTATTGTATTATTGCTGTTAGCCTATAAATTTCTTTTCCATATTTTAAAGAGCCTGTGGTAGGGACAAGAGTTAGTTGCAGTTAGCCCATCTGTAATATTAGTGTTTCTTTTTTTTCTCCCCCTATCTTGCACTAACCTTTTCATCTCAACATACCTCTTACAACCCATGTTCTCAGTTATCTGCTTCATATATTCTAATCTGTCTTCCTCTGCAGTTCTTACCTTCGACTGTTCCCTCCACTAACAAATTAACCGATCCTTCATGTCTCAAAATATGACCTACCATTCTGTCTCTTTCTGCAAGACTCTTCCACAAACTTCTTTCCTCACCCATTTCCAATTTCCAAAACTTCTTTCCGCACCCATTTCCAATTTCCAAAACTTGTTTGTTTCGTACTTTATCTGTCCACTTAATTTTTAACATTCTTCTGTAGCACCATATTTCAAATGCTTCAATTTTCCTTCTTTCTGGTATTCCTAAAGTCCATGCTTCCCTGCCATAACGTGCTGTGCTCCACACAGTTTTAAAAAGTTTTTCAGAATATTAGTGTTATGTGAAAATTATCATGTAAGGAATCAAAAATGTTTAGTGTGTGTTTCATATTTTAAGAACATATTTCACCAGAAACCTTTTACTAAAGTGCATTTATCATTTTTGTCTCAAAAATTAATTTTATATTTTTTAGGCGACTCCTGTCTCTAGCCACCTGCAGATACGAACTAGACGGAAAGTCCCAAAATTGGGTGTCATGCTGGTTGGCTGGGGAGGCAACAATGGTTCAACGATAACAGCTGCTTTAATTGCAAACAAAATGTGTATGACCTGGGAAACGAAGGATGGCAGGAAGAAAGCAAACTGGTTAGTTAATTGTATTATATAGGTAATGTTTTCTTTTGTCATGTTTGTACGGATGGTTTATTTCATAATACAAACTGTAGTATGTAACCGCATATCATTATACATACGTACTGCACTACATAATATTATGTGTATGTATGTAGTTATTTATTTTAAATATTTCATAATTGTACTTGATGTAAGCATTTTCTCTCTCTCTTCATTGCAACTATATTATTTATTCATTTTAATTGCAGTAAGTTTACTGTATCACATTCTGTTTATTTTTTTTTTCTAAGTTTGAGAATGTAGTCAAGTGTTACATCAAAAATATTAGTTTTATTATTGATTTGGGAAAGGTTTAATAACAAGGTTGTATCTGATAATTTCCTTGATAGCTTTTTCAAGCTGTGTGTTTTCATTGCACGCTTGGCATATTAAAATGTCCAAACAATAACCAGTTTCAGTCAGTGCACGTAAGATTCATGTCTTCGACAGCCTTGCAGTAAGAAACCATAGTAATTTCTGTTACTGGAGGATTCTTAATCTATATTTACTGCCAAGATTCAAATAAATTCTCTATATCAGTCGTTAGTTCTAATTGAAGACATAGATATTTATCTGTAATAGCGATTAGAACACTGCCACCTCTAGAGAACAGACTATTGTTTTCATTTCTATAGATAATATTATTGTTAAGATTGGTGTGTAAAAAAATAGAAAGTAAATATCATTAACATTCATAATATACATGATAATTTTAATGCTTGTCTGGTAAGAAACCAGCACAAAATGTCTTCAGGTATTAGTGGAGAAATCGATTATCAACTATGCTCCACATAGAGTGAGGGGAGGGGGCTTTTGTCAAGGTGAAAACCATGTCTGGCTACATAGGTAGAGGGAGCGGTTCAGAATACGCCAAAATGAAATCCCTTATTTATCAACACTCCCTTAGCAATCGACACTTTACTACACATGGGAAATGGTGAATGTTACGTTTTCCTATAGTTTAGCAAACGGAAGTGTCCTGCAAGCCCGTGTTCTCTACAGACAGAGATATCCACAATGTAGGGTACTATCTAATTGACTGTCGAGGCAACTTTTTCCTCATCTTGGGGGATCAGGCTCCCTAGCATCATGCATGGTCATCCTGTCATTTGGATGCTACTACATCAACAGTCACTGTATCAATACCATGTCCAGTGGGTCCAGACCCTATGTCCACCAGACCATGAGGCCATATTGCAGTTCAGCAAGGTGTGGTGTGATCCACTGTTTACTTTGAAGATTATTTACTGATGAGGTAAGATTTACAAGAAATGCTGTTGTAAATTTTTATGAGTGTATGTGGCTGCTGACATTTCCCATGCAGTTCAAGGAAGAAGTTACCAGCACCACTTTTAAGTCAATATATTTGCAGGTGTTCTTGCCGATAGGATAATAGGGCCATATGTGCTTCGATTGAGATTAAATGAAGCTTGTAAGATCATAACATGTAGCCTATCCTGCTGGAAAATCTGCCTTTGCTGCAATGACAACAGATGTGGTTCATCCATGATAGTGCATCAGCACATTTTCATCTAAATTTGTATCAACACCAGACATTTCAGGCTCGCTGGATTATTTGCAGGGGGCTCACACTGTGGCTTGTTGGTTTATCAGATCTCTTTCCTCTAAACTTTTGTCTATGAGGACACATCAAGAAATTGGTGTACGCAATCCCAAAAAAACAATGTGCAGGCACATGTTTAATGGATGTCAACACACATGGTATCAACCAGGACAGTTTCAAAGAGTGCATGTTTCCTTACACTGAAGGAGTGCATTACTGTGGACAGACATCACACTGAGCACCTGGTATGAACTCTGAAATTGTGTGTTTGTGGCCCAAAGTTTGTTAGACATTTTTGTCTTGTCTTGATGCCTACTATCACCACCTAAAATATTTGATACTTCTTTTTTTTTAAAACAACTTATAGGCCACTTTACTATCATTGTACTGTATGTAACACATGGCAGAAATATCTGAAGATAATAGAGCTAATACCAAATAGGAATTGTGCAGGCATTAATAATATGCCATCTAATTTCATGCAGTTATTAATTGTATATGGCGTTGAAACTGTACTCATCGCTAATCTTCTTCCCACAGATATATAGTCCTATCTATCTGAGTAAACTTACACGTGTCTGACAATTTTGGGGTGGTGCTATTTGAAGAAACTTCAGGCTTGCATGGATTGTATACTATCTGTCAAATTTTAAACAGTCTTAATGGCCTCTTGTATTGGTTACAAATCCTCATATTGACATTTTCCTGTAGCCTGACCCAGGCAATACTAAGTTTGTACGGAGTTGACCCAGTCCACTCTGTCCAGTCCCATGGGAAGAATGATGTGTGCCTTACAGTGTATTAAAATCAGAGTGCGACTGATAAGTGGCTGCAACTTTGAAGCAATCCTGAAATTGTGTTTTATTAGAGAGAGATGGGTGACATGGTATGCTGAAAGATTTTGTTTTACTACAGTAAATCCAGGACCAGCTACTGATTGGGTGTGTTATAAGTTTGATATATGATCAAATATACCAGATTGTAATAATGAGTACTTTTAACACCCTCTTCTCTTGATAGTATGTAAGGACATACTAGATTTTCAGTTTATTCTTTTCTGAACATAATCAAATGTCTTGCCCACTATGGAATATTTACTGTAGCCTTTTAGTGTATATTCTGATAATATTCTGATTTTTTGTGTGGTGTAGAATATGTAAGAACAGTGTTATCTGGTTATAGGCAATTTTTTCTATAGTTGTTGAACAACATATTTTATAAAGAAAATGTGAATGTTATTTTTTATTCCCCATGGGGAACAGTTGTTTGTAGTTGGTGTTTTATTTATAAAATTTATATGGGTAATAGTTCTGTTGTGCTTTTTTCTCTGTATCTTCTGATTGCTAAAATAATACAATAAATTTGAAAATGAGAAGTTTGATTTTCAAGTAACATTCATTTATTACTTATTTATGGCGTGTCTGTTTTGGGAACATATTTGTGTTTGTACACTCCAGTGGTTCTCTGTTACTTTTGTCACAGTGCTCAGATGTTTTATGCTGTATGTAATGTTTCATAACCAAACTAACCTAATTAACTTTTATCTTGTTCAATCGCTAATGCTCAGTGTCATTCTGCAATCATGTTTTCATGATTTCTTTTTGTATCATCTAAATAGTGCTGCTAAGCTACACAAGGAGACAGGATTGGTGGGTTGAAAATCTCAGTATTTCTAAACATTCTTGCCATAATCTTCACCTGAAAAATTTTGCTTAATGTGTGTGAAGTACCCTGAAGTTTATGGGCAAGGTTAGATTAGCAAGTTCATGTTATACTCTGCGTATATGATGGTTACACGCACTATGTGTCTGTGGTACCATCATTTCTTCAAATGCGCTCTTGTTTTGAAGTATTTGTATGCAGAAACTCCAAATTTCTTTTAAATACCATAATAATTGCCACAGTATGGCGTAGGCAGTTAGGCGTCAGCTTCATAATTTTCGGACTCTGATTTGAATCCCTGCAGTAAGGTTACAGAGCAAGGTTACAGATGTAGGAAGTCTGTTATGATGCAGTGTTTATTTCACATCCAGAGGTGGACCCAATAACCCAAAAAGACATTAGTTCTTGAATATTACACAAGTCGATAGTTCTGCATAACATACGTTAATACTTAAATGTTTTGCAAATGAGATGAAATATCAATTGCATCCAATTTTGCCTCATTATCAGACAGCCTCCACATGTAATAACATGATGAAGCACAGAATACTTAAACAGCAGCAAATGGAATAAATGGCCTTTTTCTTTGAGATTTTGTAGATACCAAGTTGCCAGTATCCCAGCGTATGTCTCCAATCATGGCTCTCTTCCTTTGTTAAGAAGATGCTACCAAACCCACACTTTTGATTGCAGAGTGTCATAAATGCAGGGTCCGGCAGTAAAAACTCCTGCATTTGACGTAGCTAGCTTGCGGGTTGTAGTGGATACTGATGTGGAGTGTGTTTTGTTTGAAAGTGGTTTACATGCCATTTTCAGTGTGCGCCAGTGGCTTGGTGAGCTTCGTGTGTTTGTTGTGGAGGAATTTATTCGTAACGGTGGTTCTGTGATTAGTACTCAGTGAGCATTTCGGAGACGATTTGAACTTGGCCGACATGATCGTGTCCCGGATAGAAAAACTATTCAACTGTGGGTGTCAAACTTTAGAAAGGCAGGTTCAGCACTGAAAAGAAAACCTACAGGTCATCTTCGGACTGCCAGAAAATGTGGTGCTTGTGGGTGTGTCTGTGCAACAATCACCAATGCGTTCAGCACTTAAACGTGCAGCTGCCCTGGGATTACCTGATAGGAGTATAAGAAGAATTCTTCATAGAGAACTTCATATGCGCCCCTTAAAAATGATGGTTACCCAGGAATTAAGTAAAAGAGATTTTGAAACTCGCAAAGCTGCATGTGTGGAAATTCTTCAAAACATTCCACCTGGCACTTTATTTCGTCAGGTAAGGCACATTTCCACTTAGCAGGAACTGTAAACAAACAGAATTTCCGCTACTGGGCTGCAGAAAACACTCCTGAAATTCATCAGCGACCACTACACAGCCCTCATGTGACAGTTTGGTGTGCTGTTGCTGATTGTTTGTGTGGGGACCTTTTTTTTTTTCGAAGAAGGTGGCCACAAGGTGATGATGGTTAATTCAAACCGTATTGTTACATGCTAGAGACCTTCCTACAACTTAGGCTAAACCAGTTTATTGCAGATCATGAAGATCAGAAAGCGTGGTTCCAGCAAGACAGAGCAACATCCCACACCTCTCGTGTTCTATGGAAATGTTGCGCTAGTTGGTTCCTGGGCATTTTATCTCTTTGCAAGGAGACATCGCGTGGCCCTCAAGGTCGTCTGATTTATCGCCTTGTGATTTTTTTTCTTTGGGGACACTTAAAGGCTCTAGTGTACAAACATCATCCCACAACACTGCTAGCATTTGGAGGCCATTAACCAAAAAGTGGCAGCCATTCCTAGAGAAATGACACGAAGATGTATGGAGAGCTTCGTCAATGGTCAACAAAATGGCAAAGTATGTATTTTTCATAAATAAAAGTAGTTATTCTCTATCATATTTAGTTTTTCTGTGACAACCTATTAAAATGAGGGAGGTTTTATTACCGGACCCTGTAGTATCCTTGTGGGCACTTATAAGTCAGAAAATAACTCTAAAGGCACCTGCTACCTGATGTGTTTTTCATTCTCCAACTTTGATCCACATAGAGGAAGTTTCGTCTCCATGTTAGACTGCAACTAGTTGGGGAACTTTTTTCTATTTATTTCTAAAGAATATTTTGTCCTCATTGAAGAAGATCTACATTAACTGCTACAGGTTGTTGGTGGAACAAGAAAATAAGCTCCAGTTGGTCATATTGACTATTTATCCTTGTAGATACTCTTGCTAACCATCGACTAGAAATGGTTTTTCACCTTTACATGGGGCACTTCCCTATTATACATGGGACCTCTTTCAGTGATAAGCTGCACATAGGGTGATGCTTGTAGAGCATCTTCGATGGTATTTAACATTTTAAATTCGTGTTTGATTTATGTATTTAGGGCATATATGGAAATGAGTTGCATGCCAGTTACTGTGAACAGTGACTGTCTCAATGTAGACAGTTATAAGTTTGTGTTCTATAGATTTTTGTTTTTATGATGGTTGTTCAATTCTTTTTTATTTTTGCATATTTTAGTAAGGTATTTATTAATATATGCAGTTCTAAAGCTTACAAATCTCCAGCTCACATGCGTATTGCCTGTTGGGTAATGTTGATGCCACGTTTCCAACAGTATTAGACAGTAGTTTTTGGGAGTGGGTTTCATGAAGATGTTAAAGGGATTCATAGTTGAGAATGTGGACTGTAATGGGTATGTTGAGATAAAGGGGTTAGTGCAAGATAGGAATGGATGGAGGATTGCATCAACCCAGTCAAGAGACTGATGACAGCAATAAAAAAATTTGAATATTATTTCTCTCATATAGAATTGGTGAGAGGGCCAAGTTTGAAAACGTTAACATTTGCAACATAGCTTTGATAAGACTGCCCCCAGGAACACAGTTATGCTGTCTATTATTTAGAAGTTGAGAATTATGCATTTATTCTTCAGTGGGTCAGTGATAGTCTGACAAGTAGCATTGAAACTAAATGTTTGTGATACATCCATTTTCAGATTATTTAAGGATATCAGTGGATTTGTATCCTGGATAATGTCTGTACAATCGTCGTCGTGGTATGTTGTGGAACATTTTTCGACATGGTGTTCGAGAATCCCAACTTCTTGAAAAATGTGTGGTTCTGCAACATAAATCACATTCAAGGCTACATCAGTCAATAGATAACTTGCTTCCTCTGTTTTGAGCAAATTTATAGTAGCGTCCACAAACTGCTATATAGTGCATACTGAAGATATGGAGTGCTACTGTCAGAACATTTAACTGCCTATTTGAGGATGTGGAAAGCAATGCTCTTACAGTTACCCAAGAAAACAATTAAACCTTAGCAATCAGATTTTTATTCATTTCTTCTGGATTTTAAAAGGTTGTTTTCAAACAAGGAGCCTTTCAACAAATTATTATTACCAATTGTGATAGAGCTCATTCCTTGCTGGCAATACTCTTACACACCTACTTACACTTCGCACATATTTTCACTTTATTCCTTTGGTTCATTACCTCCATTAAGAGGCCTTATTTTTTGAATCTTTATTATTTTTTTTTAACACATAAAACCTTGTTTTCTTTATTTTACTCTAAAATATATAACAATAAATTTTAGCATATTTCAAGTGCTGCAACCTGCGTTGACTTGCATTTAAACATTTTCATACGAGTTTTATGAGAGAGGTGATATATTTCAGTCATTCTAATATCATTTCTTGAGTAATTAATTTGGATTGTTTTGTTGTTCAAAAATGTCAGTGGCATTATGAAGTACAAAGAAGATATTGTCTTAGTGGGAGAGCTAAACTGCCAAACAGGTGCAAAATTACTGTGAAATCAACAAGTTCTTTCAGGTTTTTTTAAAAAACTTTTGTGTAGTTGAATCAACTGTGAATGAAGGCGCAAATCTTGTTATTCGTGAGTGCATTATTTTTTGTGAAAAGTCACCACCCGACCATAAAGAAACTTGTACTTCTTTATCATGTTGGGAGTGATCTCCAAAAAACTAAGGAAACTCAAGATGTTTATAAATACCATGAGGAAAAATTACAGTTTGATTTGGATAACTTACTTGAGGAAGATAAAATATTCTTACAGACACAGATATTACCAGAGCTCCAGGTTGATTATCGGGTGTAGATAAATAAAATTAGCTGAAAAAGAAGAAAGAACAATGCCAAGAAAATTACAGGTAGAGAGGGGGAAAAAAACCTAAGGAATGTTTCATTAGAGGCTGCATTAGAGGCTGCACGAGTTATTACCACAAGAGCATCACATTAGTTCTGTCAGCTCTGACAAAAGCTTGGAAGAGCTTATGCTGAAGACATCTGATACTGTACCATCATCTGAAATTGCTGCAAAGAGAGGCAGAAAGGATTTTGTCAAATCTAAATTAATTGGAGTTTTAGACAGATGCCAGCTGAGCATTTGAGATTTGCTTACATTCTTTAGGCTACAGTTGAAGAACTAGATGTTAGCATTGGCAGAATCCCAATTAATAAAAATTTAATTCAGCGGGTTTGGATACAGATGGAGAAAGATAGATCAGAAGTCATAAAAACAGATTTTCAGAACAATGTGCCCGACATGGTCACCATTAATTGGTATGGCAAATTGATGCCACACTTGTATGTTAGGAGTTCCAAAGAGGAATGATGTCGAGTCCTTATTTCATTTAACAGAGAACTACTTGCTGTGCCAAAAATGGACAGTTTTAGTGTTAAAACTATTTGACATCTAGCTTATCAGGTGCAAGTAATGTGTTATGACACTACTGCATCTAAAATTGGTTGCTTGAGAGGAGCTTAAATGCTTGTAGAACAAAAGTTAGCGTTTAGCGTTTCCCTTGTTGTCATCATATATACAAATTGGTTCTAAAAATTGTGTTTGAAGCCAAAATTCATCAAGTTATTCAAAACCGCAATATTCCGTCTTTTTTTTTTTTTTTTTTTAATTCAAAACAATTTGAAAAAAAAAAAATTAATTCTACAAATGTATAACGGTGTAAAACAAAATTTAAATGATGCAAAAATTGTACAATTATTTGTATTTTATAAGTCTGAACTGAAAGTATCCATGGTGAAGGATTACTACCATGATCTAATTGAATTATCTCTCATATTTTTGGGCAGAGATAAAAGAAAATAATTTAAAATCATATCTCCTTGTGGAATGCATCAAGCAAGGCAGCCATCTACTCATTGAAAATATGTTTGCAGCAGTCACAGTTTAAAATGAAGGCCACTGACAAACTAGCATTGCAAGATGTTTGCTTATTTATTGTGACAACTTGTGTAAAGCCCTGGCTTTGATACAGTTTGGCTGTAAAGTCACCTTTTCGAGACTTGTTTTTTTGAGAATGTTAAAGCTCTATGAAAAAGTTGACAAACCAAGCAGCTTTAAGAAAGTTTTGCTAACACTTTCAGTATTTATCTGAGAAAATTGCCTCATTATCACTATTTGATAATTCAGTCAACAATAAAACCAAAATTAAAATGGTACATAATTTAGAAAAGAAGAATACATCTGCTTTGTAAAGTAAAATTAGCTGTTTTGTAAGTACAATTATACATTAATTTGTATGTTTTTTATTTTGTTTAATGTTCACCTATATTTTGTTTTAGGAAAAACCTTGGATGAATTTGTATCTGCGAAGAGCAAACATTTGTTTTCTCAGTTGAAAATTGAAAACGGTTTCCTACAGGGAAGCATTTCTTCGGTGAAGAAAATGTGACTTTTGTACAGGCTAAAAATAATAATAATAGTCTTTTAAAGCAGTGATGACCCAGCTGAAAGAGCTGTAAAATTAATGCAGCCTTAGTCGATGAGAACAAAAACAATTTATTTTACGCTGTGGGCAAGAATACTGAAAATCGTACCCAGATTGTAAAAAAGAAAATACCCCCCATAATTTTAATCCTTACGTATTACAAATAAATCATATAATTTTTTTATATGAATTTCGTTGTTAACCCTAAATTATAATGATCTTGCCACATGTCCAGCGATAATCAAAACAGGCATTTTTTAAAAATCTTATTGGTCTAGTCAGCAAGTGTTAGCTCATCTTAAGAGGATAAAATTTATTGTGTAAATAAGCTTTAGTTGCTTAAAAAAAATAGATGGCATGCATTTGAATATTAAAAAAAAATATCCTCTTATAAGGGACATCCTAACATCCCCTTTCTGCAATTAAAAATATTCGTACACCATTAAGTATAAAGCCAATTTCTCATTTAAAAACTTACCTATGCCATTAAGCATAAAATCATGGCGCTGTCTTCTCTTCCACATGCTGTTTCTAAATCTTCCACCAATATTTAACCAACTCTCATTGTCAGTATATGCCTTGTACATCCAACATTTATTTTTACTTGCCTTCTATCCTGTAGTGATTCCCAACACACACATTTTATCATTTCAGTTATCGAGTTCATTACACAGACAAATCTATTTGCCTTCCTTTGCACTCACTCCAACGCTAAAATTTTGATACCCATAATATGAGTCCCATATCATCCCAAAATAATCTAACAAGGGACTGAACAAGGTATTAAACCCTTCTCTTACTTACCTGGAACATTCTCTCATTATCCTCTCCAACAGATGCAATCCCTTTTCTATAACCTCACTGAGATTCCACCGTCTGCTAATGTTCTTAGGTGTTTGTTTTATTCCTTCAACAAACAATTCCCTTTCATTGAATAATCTCACAAACCTTTATTTTCTTACCTGTCTACCTCATAAAGTGACTTCTTAGCATTCATTTCGTGCTTGTCTGTCCAGCTAAATTGCTCATAACACTCTCTCAATGCAGTCCTATTCTATAACATTGTCATCAGCAAACAGCTTAACTTTAAATCAACAACAGAATCATTCATTAGAATAATGAAAAGTAATGGTCACAATTCACTACCTTGTGGCATACCTCTTCTCTCTTCTGTTTCCCTTGACATTACATTATGCACTTTGACTGTTTGCTTCCTATCACTTAAAATTCCTCCACGTCACAAGAAATATTTTGGTTAATCCCAACCTTATTCACAACCATTTTAAGGCTATCAAATCTAGTGTCGCACTATTTTCTTGGTCTCCCTTGTCCATTTCATCTGAAATGTCTTCTTTATAAACTACTAACTGCAGTACATATGAATAACACCTTCTAAATCCTTGGTGCTGACGACTTATAAACTACTTCTTTTCTTCAGATTTGCCTAATGTAGGCTATATAACATTCTTACCAGCTTGGCCACCACTTAGTTCTCAACTCTGTTTTTCATTCCTCCATTATGAATTTGTACTGCTATGGCATTTTTCCAGTCATCTGGAATGCAGCATGTCTCCAAACTGGTTGAAAACAACATTTTGATTTTTTTTTTTAAATTGGCCAGTTTACTGAAGTGTAGAATTTGATACCCACAGCATACCTGCCAACTTTTACGGTTTTTCCGTAAAATTTACGGAAAAGGACTGTATTTTACGGTTTTACGGATGTGCTGTGTTATTTTACGGATTTCGATCGCTTAGGTCTGATCTTAATTGGAACAATGTTATTGCGGTTTTTATGGACAATTGTGGCAGGTTTTACTATTTATTTCATTGTTTTAAGTGCTCTTAGATGTGCGTTAAGGCTTCTTTCATTTGACTAATAAATTAAACCACGATATTCTAATTTTATTGTAGTCAATAATTAATCGATCTCTCTCTCTGATTTTACATCGATACTTTTTTGAAAGTCGAATCAGCAATCGTTTGAATATCGTTTTCGTATACTTTCGAGTTCCCAACAGTCCCGTGTGCATTGTTTGGTTGGTTGATTGTGACTTTGTGTAAACGGTGTAATCATGAGTAACGCTAAGAAGCAATATTTCCAGACATTCAGGGAAGCATATTCCATAGAGTTTCGTGTATAATAAAGTCAAGAAAAGGTGTAAAATTTGCGTTTTGTACAGTGTGTGGTTGTGATATAAATATAGCACATAGTGGAAGAAATGATTTGGCATTTCACATTAAGTGTAGTAAACACATTGCGTGTTTAAAATCAAAAGAAAAGAATCACAAAATCAATACGTTTTTCGAAAAATCAGGAAATTATGATTTGGATGCGATTACAGCGGAGTGTTTGTTCACTTCGTTTTTGGTGGAACGTGTTTTCAGTATGGTTAAGAAGAATAGAACACAGTTTAGATCATCCCTCTCAAATGAAATCCTAGAGACTGTTTCCATACTGAAGACCACCAATTCTGGTCCTTGTTATACAAACAGTTTTTCTCCAGACTTTCTTAAGAAAGCCAAGATTGCCACTGCTTCATATTTGAAGTCTGATTGAAAGTACGCATATTATGTATATCAAACAGTGTAAATAGGTTTAGTGCTAAGTGAAACAGGATATATATTGTCTCATCGAGTTTTAGTTTCAAGTTTGCTTTAAAAAAAAAAAAAAAGAAGAAAACTTCAAAGATTGTCTTGTAATTAGTGTTTGCCAACAATTAATATGAAGTAAGTAGACATGATTTCAGTTTAATATGACATTATTTTGGTTTAATATGCTGTTTATACAAATTTCTGGATGTTTAGTTAATTGTCGATAAAAAAATTTGTGGTCCACATTCTTTACGGAAACACTGTATTGGGGAACCAGGGTTTTTACGGAAACCCGATTTTGGAAGTTGGCAGGTATGCCACAGATTTCTTTTCATTTTTCAATAACATTTTAACAATAAACAATATGGGGTGAAAAATCAGTTTGAATTTAAATTAATTTCAAAAATTAATATTATTATGATGTATATGTTATTCCGAATTAAAAAAAAAAAAAAAAAAAAAAAAAAAAAACGGTGCTTGGAACTTGGCAGATATTCGAATGCAAAAACCTTGGCAAACAGATGAATTTTCTCAAGTCTGTGCCACTAAAATTGCTACCTTTGTTTTAGATCATGAAATAGTTACACAAGTTATTCCTAAATTGAATTCTTGCTTGCCGATATCAGTTAAAAAAAACATTATGATACAGTAAGTCAGTGCCTGAGACTTGTGTATATGCTGGATACAAATGCAAATTTAACCAGAAATTGCATCCTAGTGCATGAATCTGATCCTGCCAGTAATGTAACATTGACCTGCAGAATTGGAATTAAACTGTTGATTACGTTTACAGTTTAATTGTTAAACTTAACAATTATTACAAATAGATTTCAATTTTCTGGTGATTTGTTTGTTAATACAGTATTCCAAGGGATCCGCTTACCAATTCCCTTCTTTGTCCAGAGATTACTTCCGACCATTTCAGTACATTTATTGCAGGCATAAATAATGTGATAGCTCATTGGTAACGCACACTTCTACAGTGTTCTAGAAGACTCTTTATTCTTTGCCAGAATTCTGGCAATTGGTACTGATATTTCTCTAAATTTCTACCGATATTATGTTGGACTTTTTGGTTTTTTAAAAAATCTGCACTACATAATTTCCTTGAAATAATCAGCTGTGAAGGGACTGTAACAAGTCCTTGCTGCAGAATTTTACGATTATCAATTTCCTGCCGACCACAACCTGTGGGTTACCCTAGCCTTTGGCTTTGCTGAAGATAATTATTTTCTTCTGTGACCTTTACTTGATTATTGATCTTTAAAACAAAATGACAATAATACCAAGTGTTCCCCCCTTCCCATAAGATTCCAAGCTAATTTTATATTACTTTCAAAAGTTATTTCTGCCTATATCTTTATTTCAGAGTGATAATCAACTGAGACCTTGTGTTTTGCTTAATTGGTAATCAGTTGAGCAGAGAGGAATATGGAGGTCTTTGTCAACCATTGAAAAATATTTGTGTAGAGTAACACTGACCATTTTCAATTTTGTAATATATGAGTATTTTTCACAGCAGCTTGGGTTCTGTTCAAAGCTTTTTGCACCACATATGTTATAACCATTTTCAAAATAGTTTCGTACAAATTGAATCAAAATTTTAGTTTTTGCCATTCTGCCCCTGTTATGGATTATTCATGATCAAAGTATTACATTCAAAATTTGACGAATAACATGCTTAGTAACTAATCTCTTTCATGGGTTTTTCCGTATTCTAAAAAATCCAGTTTTGACCTTTGACCTTGTTTCTGGCAGATCGCATGAGTTTTGTAATGTACAAGTAGTTTTGGCATCAACTTGGGATTTATTCAAAGAAGTTTCACCATGTCTTAAAGATATTTCTCCTCAATGTTTTTCAAAATTTCTCAACAAACTGGTTCAAAGTTTTCATTTTTTGCTGTTTTTCCGATCTCATAGGTCACTCAGGGTTAAATTTGAATCAATGCTCTTAATCACCATGCAGAATTGTAGCTAAATCTGTTTGATGTTTATTTTCAATATCAATAATAACAATAATAATGTGGATTTATCCTTTTGACCTTTTCCAATCCTCATGGGTGATTGAGATAAAAGTTTTAATTTTCAACATAACTCCAGATCGTACCCCATCTATGTGTAAAATATCAAACTGAACATGGTGGGTGAGCGGTAACACTTTGGCCTTTCAATTGGGATGCCGCAGTTTTGAATCCCCGTCTGGGCATCTAGATTCGGGTTTTCCATGGTTTCCCCAAATCACTACAGATGAATGCCAGATGCTTCTCTTAAAAGGCCATGGCCAAATTCCTTCTCATTCCTTGCCTTCCATTCTTTCCCACCTCCAATGACCTTGATTAGGCATAAAGCCATAAGACAAAAAAAGCCAAGAAATCTGTGTTATATTTTTTGTTTATTTTGTACAAATTAAAAAAAATGAAAGGTATGGATTCTCAGTTTTTTCCCCTCAATGTGTTATGTTTTTGATAGATCTTATTAATAATTCTAGTTATGCTACAATGTCTTTGCCACTTACCTGTTTTAATATGTATACATCAGGCACTTAACATCTTATTAAACTAAAATTTCTAATTTCCCGGTATGCTTCTCCTGTCTAGCATAGAAATGATTCTCCACCTATCCATGTGCAACAATCTAAAATTTTGTCACCAAAGCAGTTACACAGTATCTCAGATATTTTGATATTAATTGATTTCTTAATTCATAATTGTCTGAATACCTCTCCATTCTCTTACTTTTCTAACACAGGTATAGAAATTTATACTTGTATTATTCAGTGTTCCATTCCCAACCATGATATTTTTTATGGATTTATTTTTGCTATTATTAATTCCTTGTTTCATACATTCTTTATTTATCTCTTTGTTCTTTAATCTATTGTGTTCCCTTCTCATCAGCCTCTTCACATCCCTACTGAAATATGAAGGATCTGTGCTGCTCTTTCATTTCATTTTTTTGGAAAACATTTCTTTCTATGGTCTTCATATTTCTTTGTATTGTTCCCACATACTTTTTCCCATATTACTGTCTACCTTCCACACAATGAACCTCCCCGTAAAATACCTCCCCAAACCTTGCTGTTATACTGAACCTTCTTATGTCCATCACAATTCTCAATTGAGATGCAAAATAATTTTCATCCGGCTTTATTAAGAAAATATCCGGCGTATTTTGTTCCCTCTCCCTCTTTTACTTCTTTTGTAAACTCTTCTTGCCTGGCCAAAATGTTTGAAAGTCTCTGCTCCCTTGCACTACTAGTCGCACTCCCCTTAACACTTGGTTATTCAGATTGCCATCTGTTATGACCACCACTTTATTCCCACCTATTAACTCTTCCACATGGTCTCATTGTGTTAATTCATCCTACCACTTTAAGCAGATACAGGGTTTCTTGTGACAGTTTTAGGATTTGAATATTTCTACAACTGTTACAAGGATGAGTCTGAAAGGGGTAACACTTGGTGTAGTGCCTGTGCAGAATGTTTAGTCGTGATGTCACAGTGGGGGTTATCATTTGGTGCAGTGTCCGTGCAGATCGTTTATTCATGATGTCGCAGTGGACTGATGAATGTGCATTAAGTTGTGGTGTACTTTAAAGCCAATGATTCACATACTTGCTTGCAAAAAATTTTTGTTATCTTTGATTCAAACATGGGTGTAGAAGTTCCATACAACAGGTTAAACTGATGACAATACACGTCCAGATGCCAGCCAAACATCAAGGACCAGACAACATGTTGAACAGTTTTAAAACTGAAAACAATGGATGTGTGAGTGAGCAAAACTGCCACTGTTTTGCACCAAAGGACAAACCTGAGATTAAAACACCAAGCCCTGCAAAGCCCGGAAGTCCCTGTCCACCAGTGGAATAATTGCTCCGTTTTTCTTCCAAAATTCTTGTGGGGTGTTCATAACTGTTGATGGCGATTCTCATGACCTCACGATAAATGAATATTTTATGCCAAGACATAGAGGGCATCAATATTACAGTTAACAACGATGGTTTCAGCAAGATAGGGCCACACTGCAAACATGAGCCACCATTAAAATCGTATATGAACAATTCCCTGGAAAATTGATTAGTTGATTTGGTGACATTGCATGGCCACCTGGATTGCTGGATCTCGCAGTCCGTAATACCTTAAGGAAAAGTGTACGATAGCATTGCATTGATTATATCAGAATTAAAAGACAATAACATGTGAGAAGTGACCGTTAATCGACATCACTATAGAAATGAGTCATTCACAATACCATCGATAGATTCAGTGAGTATGTGTGTGTGCTACCATGGAAAAATTTAAATCATGATTTAAAAAAAATAAAATCCACATGTGTCCTGATCGATTTGATAACCAGTATATAATTATTTTTAACTTCCAACTTCACTTTATATCATTTACAAATCCTAAATATATCACAAGACACCTTGTAAGACCTTTTACTTTCTATCCCACCAAAACTCTACCCCCAATTATTCGTTTTTGTCTGCTGAGAATTCACATGAACCTATCAAAGGATAAGGAAAACACACCACACAGTCACCACAGATGAATGCATGATGAACACAAAAACATAAGCACACTTTACAATATTTCAGCCTGAACCTTAATCATTAATAGAGGGAGTCATTTGGCAAGCACATTGGGTGTGTACACACATACTCACCAAATGACTTACCCTATCACCAATCATATATATTATTTCTGTAAGGTGTTTTTTTTGTCACTAGCCATTATCTCCCTTAATACTTAACTGAAATCAATGAATGAGGTCTCACATTAAAGCCTATGGGCACCACTTTGGTCACATCATATTTTAAGAAAGGAATTTTTCCGAATTCGATCCTTAAAGGGCAAAAATGTGAATATTTCTAAAATGTTGTTATTTGTGTTATGAGTCACTTATCACCTTGGATACCTATCTGAATTCATTTGATGCAGTATCATTTTAAAGATTAAGATCTCCGCTTTGGTGGCATCATATATTAACCCTTTCCTCCCTGACGGTACTTATAAGTACCACTGTATTTACCACCATATAATTCGACAATACCAGTGTCCACTGCATTGTTAAGCCTGTTGATGTATTGTTGTATGATTAAGTCAGACAATGACAACATTTATTTTTAAATTCTGCGTGAAATTGCGGAGAAATTAATTTTCTAAGTTGGGGCTTGACAGCATACTGACCAAAGTAACAAGTGATACATTACAATGAATTTTTAGATGATAATTTACTTGGTAAGTGTCAATTTGTGTTATTACTTTTTTAGTTTGAACATTTAACCATATATTTTTTACCTATAAAATGTTTTTCTAGTTTCTTTACTAAATAATTTAGAAAAACCAACGTGGACTTATAAGTAACGTCAGGGAGTTCTGGGTAGTTTTATACAGATTATTGGTCAATAGATTTAGCAAGTATACAATTGGTTTTATCATTGTTTTAGATATTTTCAAATGGATATTTTTATGAAATACGCTCTGATTGAAGCTCTTCTCTTAGAAGTTTATAATTTATCAGCTCTTCTCATAGAAGTTTATAATTTATCAAGGCAAAAATGAAGAAATGACTGGAATGTTCTCAGATTACTCATTAGGTCAAAGAATGGTCTTAGAATTGACTGAAAAAAATGGAGCAATGACGATGTTATCTAGTATTATCATTATTTTTCATCAGTTTCATTATTAAAAAACTGAAACAACTTTTGTTTGTGGGAGAATCAGACCCAACTGCAAGGGACTTTCTAACAATCTGCTGATGGAAAACTAAAAAGAGGAGATTGTGACGATGAATTTACAAACCTAGGTATTTGCTACTGGAAATGGAAGGATAAAAAGGTCATACATTTAGAATAAAATTTTCATGGCAGCAGTGAAACTCCACTACACTGGTTGGGGTCAATGGCAACTTCAACAGATGGACCCTCTCTCGTGTTGGATTGGTGACCTGGTGGATCTTGGACCAGAGGGCCTCTCTGGCCAGTCATCGGGGGCCACCTCCGGCAGTAGGTCCCGTAGCATTTTGCCCATCCTGCCACCCTGTTGTTACACCACTAGTTATATGCAAAGAAAAAGATGGATTGAAGTCGACAATTTCATGCTCAGGAGTCGTCAAGGACTACAATACCTTCATGTGTGGGGTTGATACTGCTGTTCAGCTGATGACTTTGTGCAATGCTGACAGAAGATTACCGAAATCATGATAAAGATTGTTTTGGGGAATTCTGGATGTTGTATTTGTCAATGCCTATAACATAAATCGTCCGATATTTGAAAAAAAAAGTGTGTAACATTTTTAGAAGATCCTTTGCACAAGGTATGATTACTATGAAGGATATCGGCAAGAATAAAAGGTCATCTATATATGTTTCACCAAGCCCTCATCCATTCAAACAACACAAGTCATACTATTCCACAATGAGAGATGTAAGATTGGGAAACAGAGGTATACACTGTCCCTAAATTGTAAAAATCAGATGAAGATGAAAAGTATGTAGAATGAAGAAAATACAGTCAAAACATCATTCCAAATGTTCCACTGCAATGTCTTTTGTGTCTGAATGAGCAAAAAGAATTGGTGTTTTTGAATATCACGAGGCAAACATTTCATACCAATATGAACATAATTGATTTCAATTGCTCTTGCTGTACATGCTGTGATACACAAAGTCCCTGGCGGTACTTATAAGTACCGGCTTAGTAATTAGCACTTAGAGTTCCAAAAAAAAATTTGAAAAAAATATGTGTGTTTAATTTCAAGTACCTTTATACAAATATATAATTGAAATTATAAATTTCCCTTTTTTTCCAATAGCCGGTAGGAAAGGGTTAAGACGGGAATTTTTCGGAATTCGACCCTTAAAGGGCAAAAGTATTAAAATTTCTGCAACGCGTTATTGTGTCACGAGCCATTTATCTCCCTTCACATCTAACCGATGTAGATAAATGAGGTATCTTATTAAAGATTAAGGTTTCCGCCGTGGTAACATTATGTTTTAAGAAAGGAATTTTTTGTAATTCGACCATTAAAGGGCAAAAATGTCAATATTTCTAAAATTCGTTTTTTGTGTCTCGAGCCATTTATCTCCTTTGATATCTAACTGAAATCGATAAATGAAGTAGGATTGTGAAGAGTAAAGTCTCCGCTTTGGTGAAATCATATATTAAGAAAGAATTTTTTTGGAATTCAACCCTTAAAGGGAAAAAGTATCAACGGTTCTTCAACTCATAATTTTTTTTTTTTTTTTTTTTTTTTTGTCAAGAGTTATTTATCTCCACTAATATATAACAGAAATAGGTAAATGAGGTATCATTCTAAAGATTACATAAAGGTCACATTTATATTTTAAGAAAGGTATTCTCTGAATTATCTTAAAGGGCAAAAATATCAGTATTTCTTAATTGCGTTTTTTGTGTCTCCAGTCATTTATCTCCCTTGATAATCAAACAAAATTGATAAACGAGGTTCTATTTAAATGATTGAGGCCTTCGTAAGGTCTTCAGTTCTGTTACACCCTATTTTAATAATCGAATTTTTTAAAATTCGATCCTTCAAGGGAAAAAGTATTAATATTTCTACAACGCATTTTTCTGTCACGAGCCAATTATCTCCCTTGATACCTAACTGAAATTGATAAATGAGGTATCATTTTGAAGACCAAGGTGTCCGCTTTGATTACACCATATTTTATAAAAGGAATTTTTTTAATTCAACAATTAAAGGGCAAAAGTATTAATATTATTCCTATAATGTGTTTTAAAAAAAAAAAACAAATTAAGAGTCATTTATCTCCTTCAATACTTAACTGAAATCAATAAATGACATATCGTTTTAAAGATTAGTATATAGTGTATAGTGTAAATAAGGTCAAACTTAAATTAGAGAATGAAAAGTGATAATGCTCATATAGCAAACATTATTTGTTGTGGCTAATAGTTCGATTTTTTTTGTTTTAATTATTATTATTTTTATGCGTGTATGATAAGTTCATTCTGATAATTTGCTAAACAATTCAGGAATTACAATCGAATGAAATTTTCATCATGTATTTGATTTTTTTTATGCCCAGCAACCAACAGTTGGAATACAGTAGAGTCCCGCTAATCCGAACCCCGGTAATCCGAACGTCCGGTTAATCCGAACATGGCAAAGCATTACATAGTCTTAATATAAAAAATGGTAAAAGAATTAAAACACCCTGAAAATACAGTTCATACGCTATATAATTGTGTGATTAACTACTGTACATGTACACAATTTTAATTTATACAGAAAAATTAGCTAGAAAAGATTAAATTTAAAAAGTGCGTAACACTGAAAGAAAAACTGTCAAACTTACGATAGTAGTTACAACGGTTAGAAACACACATTTCATCCCTAGTTTTTAGAGCACAGAAACTCAGTAATTGTTTTTTGGCGTAATGAAGACAGTCTGTTATATGACGCAAAGTTGCGCCATCGTCTGATAAACATTAAATCAGCTGGTGTAGCAGTGGTCTGTTGCTCCATATAGCGTAGCACGAGATAAAAGGCTTCTGCCGCATCAGTGTGTGACACCAACTCTCCTTTGTCACATTCCGTCTCATTGTCACTTTCGTCGTAACATTCCACTTCTACCTGGTCTTGAGTCACAGCAGCCACTAAATCATCGTCAGTAAGGTTCCAGTATTGAATCGTCCACTGCCATCCATTCATCTTCACAGGCTTCTTCACATCCAGGGATTGTCTGTACCATTTTTAGGAAACTCTCCTCTTCATTTTCAGCTGGTATGTCCTGAAATTCAAGAGATGTCCATAGTTTTCTCCAAGATTTTCTCAAAGTGTTTTCTGAAATTTTCTGCCATGCCTCAGCAGCCCAATAAACAACATCCTTCAGATTTGTTTTATTTTTATTTTTTAAACTAAAGGAATGTTATCATCTTGGATCAGCATTCTTAAGAATTGTTTTATGTAAATCAGTTTTAATGCTTATAGTACGCCCTGGTCCATCGGCTGTAGAAGTGGTGTAGCATTCGGCGGCAAAAACTTCGCCAAGATTTCTCCATCACATAATTCCTCAGTGCTGGTGTGAGATGGTGCGTTATCAATCAAAAGGATAGCACGGGGAGGCAAATTATTTTCCTTGGAAAACCGCCGGACAGAGGGAACAAACTGGTCGTGAAACCATTCTTTGAACAGCTTACCATCCATCAATGCTTTTTTCTGGTTGCGATAGTATACAGGTAGGGATTTCATGTTGCAGTTTTTGAATGCTCTGGGGCTAACAGATTTGCCGATCATCATTAAAGGGAGCTTGTGATTACCAGCAGCGTTGCTGCACACTAGTAAAGTGACACGATCTTTGCTCATTTTAAAGCCAGGAGCTTGGACTTCTGCTTTTGATGCCAGGCTTTTTGTTGGCAATGCCCTAAAATTAAGGCCTGTCTCGTCAGCATTATAAATTTGTTGGAGAATAATTTCCCTCTCTTATCAGTTTATTAAATTCATGCACGTATTCCTTCGCTGCATCATGGTCAGAAGAAAGCTTCTCTCCAGTAATTGTTAGCTGACGAATCCCATGACGTTTTTTAAATCTGTCCAACCAACCCGTACTCGCATTAAAAGACTCATCACCATTCATTAATTTGTTTAGGTAAACGGCCTTTTCCTTAACCATTGGTCCACTCAGAGGAGTTCCCCTTTCTCTTTCATGTGTAAACCAAAAGAAAAGAGCTTCATCCACTTTATCGTACTGGGACTGTTTCAGAGTCTGCCGAATCTCGAGTGTTTTTCCCGAAGACGTTGCGCAGCACTGTTCAAGCTTCACTCGGTTCGTCTTCCAATCACAAATGGTTGCCTTACCAACACCTAGTTCCATCGCCAGCTTAGATACATTCTCACCACTGTCCAATCGCTTCAAAGCATCCAGTTTTTCTCTGGCGTTAACGTCGTATGTTTCCGTTTACTCATGGCGATAACACGCTAGTGTACACGAATTTTGTAAGTGTGTTAGCGATCGATTGCTAAGATTAACTCAGCAGTTCGCGAGCCGTCTGAGAGTACACTGACCACGAACACTTCAAACATCTCAACAATAAAGGGAGGGAGTGAGAGTGAGCCATTGTTCACCCAGTTGTTCCCAATTGTTACCATGCTGTACCTACTTATATGCTTGGTATACTTCATTGTAGAAATTAGTCACTGTAACTCCGGCTAATCCGAACAAATCGGTAATCCGAACAAGGCCCGGTCCCAATTAGTTCGGATTAGCGAGACTCTACTGTAATCCATTCCAAGTTGAATTTTTCTGCTTGACTTATTAGTTAATGATTTACCAAACAATTGATACATTCCAATAGGAGGAAAATTTACCAACAAAAACATTTAGAAACAAGGTAGTAATGATTAAAATGTAAATAATATTTAGTGATAAAACTAATGGCAGAAAAAATCTGTTTGGAGTTTCAAATTCTAATTAGTTTTTTCCCAAGCATTGTAACTGTAAGACCACTGTAGCAATTTAATATTATTGCTAAATTACCCATCCTAACCTGTGAGTTACAAGCTGCAATATTGATTAGAAGAGAACAGTTGGATTCAAGCTACTGAAACAAAATTCCTCGTGTCAAAACAAGATCAGAATTGAATCAGACTGACATAATTAGGACTTCAAAAGAAGTTTTCTAGACATTTTAGAATATTTAAGACTGAAATGATTTTAACCTGTCTGGAGCTCTCATCTCCCGCTGCTACCCACCTGACTTAGTACACAAACAAATCTCTCGTGCTATAGCCCTTCCTGTGCACAGTCACTCTAAGGCTGTACCCCTTGAAACTAACCGCAACCCTACTTTCATCACTCAGTTCTTCTCTGGTCTTGGGTCTATTAACCTAATCCTTCGCCGTTGGCATGACTTCCTGCGTTCCTTCCTCGGGATGCACACCATTCTCCATAAAATCCTACCCACTGCAAGGGAATGATCCCTGTGGTAGTTGGGGGAAATTCTGGGTGAATACTTGTGAACCAAGATAATTTTAAGATTTGGTGGTCCGCTAAAACGTGCGTGGGGAGTGGATATATATATATATATAAATCTCCTCACTCAATTATTATGTTGGTCTACCACTTTCAATGATAATATACCGTCAACAGTATCGATTATCAATACAATACTTGAGCTCCCCCCCCCACCTTCTATACTACCATCTGCGCTGGATACGCCATTCACTAGACGGCCGTCTCTGTGTACACACCTGACCCCACCTGGCACGAATAAGGATATTTACTGAAATATTGCGTTTATCTTGTGTTTTTTTTTGTGTTCGTCTTTCCCAACTGCCTTCATCTGAGGTAAGTGTTGGGTCATGTTTCCCTACCCTTCCTAGTTTTTTTTTGTATATATATATATATAAATTGCTTCTTCGGCTGAAAAAGATTCAGAATCTCCGATCTAAGGCATTCGGTAACTGGAAAAAGACAAAAAGGAGATCACCATATATTTGACTGAAACAAGTACAAAAGAATCTGGTTAGTTGGAGTCCAGAATGGGAGAAAACACTGGCAAAAAAGTGGTGCCAAGACATGAAATCATGTCAGTCTTGTTAATTATAATACCTGTTCTATTGGGGTGTAAAATTTATACAATTTCATGTCTGAATACTAGGCA
Source organism: Vandiemenella viatica (assembly GCA_031002005.1). Lineage (NCBI taxonomy): Eukaryota > Metazoa > Arthropoda > Insecta > Orthoptera > Morabidae > Vandiemenella > Vandiemenella viatica. The sequence goes on along the minus strand of JARYHS010008074.1, from coordinate 354,914,499 downwards.
ATAATTTAAGGTTGATTTTCTTGAGAAATTGTACCAATGTGTTAAATTTCGGGGGCTTGTGGCACACCTCAAATACTGTAAATTCCGCTTGAGACCAGAATTTGAACCACTAACTGTAAGATCTGTTAACAAATTTTTATTGAAACAGTTTTTAGAAATGCTCTCAGAAAAATTCTTCTGACCCTTCTTTCATGATGTCTTCTCACAGCTACGTTAATGATTTATGATGGCTTTTAGTTAAGAAATGAATTTCTATGTTTATGTGAATTTGTAATGTGAGTTTACTAAATTATGTTTGATATAGCAGAAATAAATATAATTCAAATTGGTTTTATTACTTTGCTGTTACAGGTTTGGTTCAATAACACAGGCATCAACTGTTCGCTTGGGCACAGGTGTTCATGGCGAAGACATTTATGTTCCAATGTCTCACCTTTTGCCGATGGTAAACCCAGATGACATTATTGTTGATGGCTGGGATATATCGTCTAAGAACTTGGGAGATGCTATGGTCAGAGCACGGGTTCTTGATTGGAATTTGCAACAACTACTTTATCCTCACATGACTAATATGAAGCCCCGCCCTTCCATATTTTGCCCGGATTTTATTGCTGACAATCAGGTGAATACTTGTGTTAAGTTATTTCTAGATTCTGTGCAGAGAAATTGATCATTGGTGACATAATATTAAATTGCTTTAAACATCTATAAGCTGTTTTTAAAATCTGAAATAGTTGCTCCTTATTTACTTATCAATTGTAAACCACTTATATCATTAACTAGCATTTGAATATCTTTCTAGAATAGCTGATGCATTAAAATCATTTAACATGTTTGTGGCCATACATGAACAGATAGAATTGTCCTGGATAGATGAGGTTGTGTGAATGTTGCGATGTAAATCTGCTTAAAATTATTATTGAAGCTATTATCATTATTGTTTTGGAAGAATACAACCCTGCACTCAAGTGTATTAAATTTCATAGCATACTTACCATTTAGTCACACACTGGCAGAAAAATATTTCTTTACTTGTACTACTCTGGTCAAATAAAACCCGAGTACTTTTCATCAACTACTACTACTTCCAGCTACTGGCTGGGTCTGCTTTGTCCACAAGCCTTTCCATTTTATTCTTTCTTCCCACCATCTTTCTGTCACTTCTTTAAAATAACTTTATGCCTCCAGGCCTGCCTTGAAAATTTATAGGCACCTCAATCAATTTAGTGGCTTTATATAACATCGATGACTTTGTAAGACTTAGATTTAAGCCATTAAAGTTTCCATCACTCATAAACTGCAGAGTTAATTTTATATGAGGTAAAAAATTAACTCTATACACAATCCGAAGGTTGGTGGATCCTCCCGAAGGAGGCATACTAAGCCAATGTCAGAGGCACTATGGCCAATTTCTTTCCTATGGTACACCTCAGAAAAAAGAAGATCCCTCCATGAAAAGATGTGCTGACAGCTTATCCAAACCTTGATGCCCACCAATTGCATATAACTGTTTTGTTGCTTCCTAATGTTACTCGCTGAATAAGTAATAAACAAAGTGTCTTCGCTGCAAGCTGGTAAATCTCTTCATAAAATCATCCTTTGCTCCCCTGTGTTGGCCAGTCACCTTAGCAGTTGGTATGACTCCTCAGTTCAGGTATTATTTCTGCCCCCAACCACAATCTCACGCAGCCATAAGCTTGATCACATGTCTCGGGCACTATTCATGTATTTCAGTAGTGGAAGAAAATCCTAAAATGTATGCATAATCTCGTAAGGTGCTTCAAATGGTAGTATCATCCTCTACCATAATTTGTTTATACATTTATAGATTTAGTGCAGTTGTCTAGAAACAGAGCAGTTGCATATTAAAAATCTTTTTAATACAAGTTTTTGGTAATGATTCATTTCACTGATCATTTCATTTCATGGGAATATTATATTTATATCTGCATTGTGGTGTCCAACACCAGTGGATGTTATGAACTTATTCCTATTATTAAATATGGGTACTGTCTTCTGGAACTCTGTGTTCCAAGAATACAATGGTAAATTAATTTTAGGTTGACAGGTTAAAAGGTTTTGTGACATTGTTTATTAATGAAAAGTTCTTGAGCTTTAAACCACATCAACATATCACACTTCTGTAATGATTTGAGAGGTCCTGTTCAAACAACTGAACTAAGCACCAAACTAACATCATGACTTTTATCTTTTGAGGTTGACTAGGTTGTCACCTTTGTTGTTCCAGACTTTCTCTGCAACTTTTTAAGAATGTTAGAAGAATGTTAGAAGGATGTCAAACTAATAAATACGTCATTTTTTAGAGATGAATAATTTCCCCATGAAGTTGTTAATGCACAAGTTCCTTTAAATTTTTGGACACATCAGTCAATATAATAATTAAACTTCAGTAAGAAGATTCCAACAGATTATTCCTCCTCAAAAACCAAAACACACTTCTGATACGATCACATATCATTTCTTAAAGTTCTTAAATCTTTCGATAACAATTCCCAACCATTTATCTCAATAACACAGTATTGCACAATTTTGGAAATTAGCCGTTTGCAACAATTAAAGTTACTAACAGTTCCTATCAGTTACTTGCTTATTTGCTTTACCATTACTAAATAAAACACTTTGGGAAAAAAAAATACTTGATGGTTGGTTCACTGCTCCTAACTTGGGCAAAGTCCCCTATGAATGTAAACAGTGGAATAGTCATTGCGATTTTAACAGCTGTGCCGCCACTGAGGGTAGTGTAGTGTCGACAAATAACTAATTATGTTGGTATTTTCACTTCCCTGTCTTCAATCACTTCTGGTCACACTGAAATAAACCTGGCACTTTCTATCCTCAACAATTGAAAAATCCTAATTGGAGTGATTATATGAAAATCACTACTTACTCCCCATACAATTCACTCCTTGTATGCTTCAATGACCATCATAGAGCATGATGGTGGAACGTTGTGTCCATGGAAGAACAGTTATCTTGGCTTCATCACCCTTATTGCGAGGAAAAAAAAACCTCTTAACTTCAAGTTGAGTAACATGCAGAGGAAGTGAATGGCTGGTGAGGCAAACAACTTCCTAGTGTACAACCCCAGGGGTACCTGGTGCATTTCTGTTGTATTACTCTCGGTGCCATGATTCAAGAGATCAACGACACCCAATGTTTAGATCCTCTGGACTCGTGAAATAAAGAAACCTATCATTTGACTGCCTGTGGAGTGGGCAGATCACAGGGCATTCTAAATGCCCAAAGAGTTGGTAAGTGGCAAGGGTTGAAAGTCCTTCACTTGAGAATTCAGAATTGAGTAACAGGGAGGATTATCTTATAGATAATGCCCTCATCGTTATGCCAAGGAAAGACGGATCCTTTATACAGAAAGGGTTAGTTTTCTTGCAGGGACTCTTAAGGGTACACAGTCGCGAACAGGCTCAAAAAAATTGATTTTTTTTATTTTTCAACTTGTCCAATGCTTCTATTATTTAGCTACAAAATGCAGTTTGTTTCACGCAAATTTGACTATTAGATTTGGAGTTATTAATTTTTTCATGATGCGTGGTAAGTGTGTCTGTATTGTAATGCATGTTAGTTTCTCGTATGTAAAACTTTAGTACAGTTTTTTCTCAAAACTACATTTTTTGATCTCCTGGTACACTTTTCTCAAAAACTAAGACTGATAAAGACATCAGACTTTCAGCATCTCTTGTTAATAAAACGATGATTAATCTAATAAAAAATGGGACCTGTCATAACAACAAAAGCAGACTTACAAGCTCCAAGGTATTTACAAAGGTAATATTTTTTTGTCTTTTAGAACAAAAACTCATTATTCATAAACTATATAAAATACAGTAACAAATCTCTGTGATTTGCAGATGATGTTTTATCTGTATACTCAAAGTTTCAGGTCTGTATCTCCATTAGTTTCTTCAGAAAGTGTACCTGAAATTTGCTTGTTTTAACATTGATTTCTTATGGGAGGTCCTTCGCGGCTGTGTCCCCTTAAATCAGACAAGAAACTGAGGGATAGGGCATAGCTGCTGGAAACATATACCAGCAAGCAGGCTGTCTTATTTCTTTAGTCTGAGAAGGTTGGGGAGTTCGTAGTAAAACGCAAACTTCATAAAACTGTAAATTCTAGCAAAGGTGTCTGACCGATTTAGAGAACGAGGACCTCCTTAAGGAGTAGGCATCAGAAAATATCATCAAGGTCTGTCAGATCGCATGAAGGGTAAACGGCAGTGATGAGAAGACTGCCACCTTCGTCCCCTTGTCCAACACTCCTACGTTACCAAAGTCTATAAAAGTAGGTTATTTAAGTCTTAATGTTCCCCATATGTACCAGACCTGATGTGCTGCTTTAAATGCCAGCAGTATCACGTCGACCTGCAAAGGCAAACCACACCTGTGGAAAATGTGGAATGACAGCACATGAGCTGGGAGTTGTATCCTCTCACAGGTGTGTGTCAGCTACTCTGGGTCACATCTAGCCTGGAGCAGGAAGTTCCAAGCTTCTCTCGATAAAAAGAAAATACAGGAGTTGAAAACCAAGGAGAAAATATTGTAAGGGAAAAACCGAGCGTGGTGGTGTAACGGATAGCGTTCTGGCCTCGCATTCGGGAGGACGGCGGTTCGAATCCCCGTCCGGGCATCCAGATTTGGGTTTTCCATGGTTTCCCCAAATCACTCCAGGTGAATGCCGGGATGCTTCCTTCAAAAGGCCATGGCCGAATTCCTTCCCATTCCTTGCCCCCATCCTTTCCCGTCTCTAAAGACCACGTTGTTAAAAAGGGACGTTAAACTGTTAAAAAAAAAAAAAAAAAAAAAAATGTAAGGTAAAGCTGAAAGGTGATTTAAGGCACTTGTGCCACCCATCTACACAATAAGCTTTGCAAAAACCTTTCATCTTCCATCAGGAAAGAAAGTATTGCTGACATGGGCATAAGTACAATGTGCTTGTTTCAATGCAAATGTGGTGCAAAACCAATTAAGGTCATAACACCAAAGACTGTGTATGTCAGTAGCAGCAAATCTGCAACTGCGACTACATTGACAGCAGATTCATCAGTTCCACTATCTACAACAGAAAAGTCAACTATTTCAAGCACTGTAGCAGCAGCAACACCACCTGCATCAGTTTCAGTATCAGTTCTAACACCATCTTGCAATTAAAGGCAAACAGATCAGAAGGTTTAGGGTTTGAAGTTTTGACACTCAGATCCAATAACATTTTAAAATCCCCCAGGCTACAAAGTGGTAGGGAGAGGAAAGGGAGAAGGCCTCGGAGGAGGAAAAACCCTCAAGTCTCCAAGGCTTTTGGTGAATCTGAGGTGTCTTCAGAGCCTGAAGACACGGAAGTGCTGGTAGATGAACCTGGTTTGTTTCTCAGCAGTCATCATATGAGGACCCACCCAATCCAGGGTGGGTGAGTTGAATAAGTAAGATGACTCCCACACTGGAGTGGAACTTAAATGGCTATCAGGCTCACAAAGAGAAAGTAGATCTCTTAGCACAGTCTAAACCCTTGTGTTTGTGTCTGGAAAAGTGACATTTTAGACCCACACGTCAACCAGTGCTGAGAGGATACAACCTCTACAGGAAAGACTGAGGATGATAATTGAGGGGGGAGTGGCTGTGTTTGTGCTAAACACCATCCATCCCGAACCCATTGCTCTCTCTTCCTCATTAGAAGCAGTAGTGGTAAAAATATATGATCCTTTCTGACTGTGCGCTCTAGTTATCTGCCACCCAATATATCCATCGATTATGACAACCTGGCTGGCATCATACGACAATTCACTCGGACCATTCTGCTTTCAGGAGATTTCAATGTCCATTAAGCGTTCTCGGGTTCAACCATCGATTGCCCCAGGAGCCGAGTAGTTGGCAGGTTAATAGAGCAGGAGGAAATTTGTATCCTAAACACAAGACAAATGACTCATTTGTCCACTGCTTCTGGTTCACCTTCTGTCATCGACCCTTCATTGTGCCATTCTTAAGTTGCAGACTCCATACATTGGGAAGTGGATTTGACCTTCCTGGAGGTGACCTCTTCCTTGTATGGATGCATGTAGAGTTTGAAAGTGGAGGAGGCTATAACTGACACAAATGTAATGTCAGCAAAGTTGGTTGGCCACTCTACCGCCATTATGTAGCTCTCCTAAATTATAAAAACACAGGAGGTTCACGAGACAGCTGACGTTTCCATTCCAACAAGCTCAGGAATGCTGCAGATGATGCCCCAGGTGTTGCGTTGTTTTAGGTTGCACCCAACGTCTGAAAACTTAACATCATTCTGAATTGCCAGAGCTAGGACATGTCATGTAATTAAGGGAGCAATAACAGGTCATGGCAGACAACATCATCAAAAGAATGGAAGTCTATCTGCCATATATCTGGAAGATACTCCCACCCACCAGTATCTGGTTTACTGGATCAGGGATGTGTAGTTAACAATAAACGAAGCATAGTGCAGCTGATGGTGGAGAATTTCCCTATCTTTACTTCGTCTGCCAATTTGGTCCTTTCGGTTCAAGAATGAAGAATTGAGGAAATGGCCCATAATATCCAGATGTTAATGAAGAATTGCTGCCGAAAGGTGCATGCTGTGATTCAGTTTGTTGGATAAGGAGGTGTAAAAATAGCCCATTAACTTTCTGGTTGCTGGAATCCGCATTAGATATTGCCAAAGACACGCTAGCAGGGCCAAACCTGATCCAGTACCAGATGCCGAGGCATCTTAGTAAAGATGCTAAAGAGTACCTTTTATATATTTTTAATGATATTTGAACCAGAAGACTTGTGGAAAGAATTAACGCTAATCTCTCTTTTAAAATCCGGGAAGGACAAGTTGTTGCCATGTAACTGTCATAGTATCACCCTGACAAACTGTATGGTAAAGACATTTTAGCAGATGGTAAACCGTCAACTGATGTGTTGTTCTGAACCCTAAAATCTGCTTAGCTGCATTCAGTGTGAATTCCACTTTTTACAACCTGATACTACTGGAAGCGGTGATACAGGACACATTCATCTGCAACCAACACCTTGTTAGTATTTTTTTTGACAACGTCCAGGCGTACAATACTACCTGGCTGCACAGTATTTTAAAAAAATTGCATTAAATCAGATTTAGAGGAAATCTACTGTTTTTTTACAATCTTTTTTTTATCAGGACATTGCTTCCAGTGTGGAATTGGTAGTGGAGTGTCAGATACTTTTATCCAGGAAAATTGTTTCTCAATTATTTGTTTTAAGTGTGACCTTTTTTTGCTATTGCTATCATCAGCATCTCAACTGTAATAAGAATTTTTTGCACGTCATCTAGTCTGAGAGGCACTGAGTGGTAGCTGCAACTCACGCTAAACAGGCTGGATGAGTCATCAGTATGCACTGGTTTTCGATTTCCCTCTAAGAAAACTTAACTTGTACTTTTTAGCTGTAGTCATAGCCTTTTACCAGAACTGCAGCTTACCTTGAACACTGTTTTATGTTTTAATGAATGTATTTGGTTCCTGTGCCATCTTAAGATGTGAAAGCCAGATCCCTAGAAGCTCTGAATATGTTAAAGTGTCTGTGTGGCAGGTTCTAGGGTGCCGACTGCTCCTGCCTACTACAATTTCATAGAGCCTTTTACAGTCGCAGCTGGAATACGGTTAAATTGTGTATGATTCAGCATTGGACAGTAATCTCTGGATGTTGGATAGTGTCCACCATGCAGGAATTCTGCTCGCCATGCGTGCCTACCACACTAACTTGATTAACAACATGTGTGCCGTGTCTGCTGAGCCAACGCTTGACATCCACCGGCATCTCCTCATGGTGTGACACATTGTCCTAACACGTGGCAGTTCAATGTACAATGTGGTTAATAATCCAAATTTCAAACAGCTTTACACCAACCATCATTGAGCAAATAAACCGTTCAGCTACCATACAAGGGCTATTTTAGAAGAGTGTGGTTGTGTGAGCTGCCCTTTTTTATCACCAGGGTTGGAGTAAATCTCCTCTCCCTGGCTTTAAAAAGAGGCCCGATCCAGATTTTAGATCTGTCATGGTACAGCAAGCTGGTTACCGCTGAGTGTTTTTATTAATGTTTTAGTGAAATTTTAAATCTCTATCACACCTTTAAGGGGGCATCTATTAATTGCGTGAGGTGTTTTTACCAGAATTTCAGACCCCGCCTCCCTCTCTAGTGGGACTTTGTGAGATCTGGGCAGACCCCACCCCTTCTAAAATGACATAAGATTTTCACAGAGACCCCCTGACCCCCTCCCCTTTACTAATCGACCTCGTAAATTTTTTAGATTATTTTTTAGATATCATGATTCCAAGGGCGGTTATACCCGCCCCTAGGTCAGTTTTTGGATCAGAAACTCTCCCCCCCCTCCCCTCCCCTATCCAAAGTCGATTTTCCCGTCATTTGTAGATTTTTTTTAGCTCTACCTTTCTACAAGAATTTTAAAACCTCGCGTAAAATTTTCGTTGCCCTCCCCTTCCCACCTGGTGAGGTTTCATGAGTTTTCGCCAGATCCCCCCCCCCCCCCTCGCTCACGTCATTACTGGAAGCCCCCTAACCAAGTGTACACTGATGGGTCTAAGCAGGCTAATGGAGTAGGTTGCTCCATATTGTTCTCTTGAGTGACTTGCAGATACAAGCAGCATAGCGGATGCATTGTTTACACCACCGAATATTGCGCTTAATAAAGTCACTCCAGTATATTAAAGTAAGTCGGAGTGTGAAGTACATCATATGCTCCCTCAGCTGTATTCAGGCTTTAGGAAACGTGTACCCAGCAGATCGTTCGGTTCAAGATATACAGGACACCCTCCAATCTTTCGGAAAGGATGAATTATTCTGCTGGGAACCAGGCCATGTAGGAATCGGGGAGAACAAGGCAGCCGATGAAGCTGCCAAGTTATCCTGCGACTTGGTCAGAATTGCTCTGGTCTCTAAGTCAGACCTTGCCATGTTGGTGAAAAGGATTGTTTTTGATGTCTTGTCAGGCAGTGGCTCAGTCTATATCATCCTGCAGCTGGTCAAACTGACCAATTGTGGAGCAGCACCTTCCAGCAGGCAAGAAGGGATGAGGTTCTCCTTACTCGCCTCCATACAGGGCACTGTCCTTTGACACACAGTTTTATACTCCACTGGGAGGACCCACCAGAATGTCATACTTACGCACATCACATTTTAATTGATTGTGTTTTATTTTTCGATTTAAGGGCAGAATTTGGCCTAAGCAATGATCTGTCCCTCATTTTAAACAATGACAGTGGCACTGTGGCGAAGCTTTGAAATTTTTTTAGTTTGGCCAGTCTTGTATCAAAAATTTTGAGCATATCGGCCTAGGTTTTACATTGGATCGGTGGTCTCCTTTCAACCATCAACACAAGTACTGTTTTTTTTTTAATTTTTTTTTTACAGCTTTGAGTGTCCTTTGTTAAATTTGCTGTTTTACGTCGGGCTAGCAGAATGTAAAAGGGCAACAACAATAAAACTTCGCTCCCACATGAGCGTCCTTCTTCGACAATAACTGGTGAAAATGCCAAGTGTGGTGGCTCCTCTAGTATTTACAAACTCTGTGAAACTGATGCAATACTATGACGTACTTTTTGACCAGTGTTGCAATTCTTTTCTCCTATGGGTCAATTTTTACATTACACCACTCTCACAATTAATAAAAACTTATAATTGCCCAGAATAAGGCCCAAATACACACGGCAAAGTCCTAGAGATGTCACAGCCTCCTTCCACACTGAGCTGGTAGCTTGTATTCCTGTTTACCAGGTGGTCTGCTTTTCTTCTTTGTGTGACTTTTGAGATAATGCTGTTCCAAAAATTATTTTGCCTTTACAAATAGTCTTGTCAGTTTAAAAACATAAGTATGCCCCTCTTAGCTACAGCTGATTTGTCTTCATATTACAAATGTTAATTTTTTGCATGCATGCCACAAATGATGAATGATGCATTTCTTGTTCTCGTTCTTAAGCTCAGACGTTCGCATGGTATATAATAATCTAGCCAGGTACTTAATTCACATGTGGGAGATCTAAAAGTGGTAATTGTACCATATCTTTGTTTTTCAATTCTTGGTTTAATATCTATTCTAAATTGGTAAACGTGCTAATGGCTGTATCATGACCAAAGCTGCACCTACGCCCACCCATTGGTAAGCATTCTCTTGGGGAAGCACTACATCCTTGGTGATCAAGAAATGCTTTCATAACTGTTACCTGCTATAGAGAAAACATTAGGTTTATCTAGTAAATTAACCTTACATGATTTCAATGATTCTTTATTTGTCTTTAGAACATTTTATGAGTAGAAAGAAAGTTTTGATATCTAGGTTAACTTTTTCATATAGAAGAAAGGTTTATTTTAAATGGAAGAGATTAGATTTGCTTAAATATTGCTCACACTAGTAAGATTCTTGAGAAAATTGTTTTTAATATTAGGAGTGAAATTATGCACGAGTGCTAAGGAAAATAAAAAATGTGCCTGAACTAAGTACCATGCAAAGCTTGAAACATTTTGTTCATGGTTTTGTTTATCAGAGAAATTAGTTGAAAATGGTATGAAATTGATGATTGGTTTTAGATATGAAATTTCTTCAGATCAACAAATATGCACATTCACATACTTTGATTACCTGAAATAGCATGTTGAGTGGCATGTGCTGGCATAACTCAACTTTTTTCAACCTGAGGATCAGTAAAATAGAAAATACAATTCTACAGTCCACTAACTTATAATGGCCTAATTTTTTACTTGTGTCACTTAATCAACCATACCAATCTTATTCAACATATACCATAATTTATTTCTCATAGCAATGCCACTCTCTTTGAAACATTTTAGATTAAAAGAGGAGTATAGTAACAGAAATGCAGTCATATGCTCATAATACCAGAATTTTGCCTTGACATTGAAATATTCAAGGCTTTTAGATAATTTGACTTATAGCTTACACTCGGCTACAGTGCTATGCAGAAGGAGTACGTTATCCGTTTTATGTGAGAAATTTTAACTATTTTATTTTTTGTTGTGTTATCTTTTAGTTCAATTAGAATGAAATGTTTCAAATTTCACCTGTGGACCAAGTGCCCCATCTTGGTGAAATGCAGGTTGAGAAACCCTAGTACATGCAAATGAAATAATCTTAGGGAGAAGACAGAACAGAATCCGGAAAGAGAACAGAATCCCTGGGTAATTGTAATATGCCCGGAAATATGTGTAGGGAAAAACTGAAATAATTCATGTATTATAAAATGCTAATCCACTACAAAATAGGAATGAGTGCAGTGATTCTTTGTTTTTGGTAAAAGTAATGCCAATGCAAACATGCAGGAAAGAATAGGATAGATCACCTGATTAATAGTATAATCTTGAGGTGGAACATAACAAAGGAACTAAAAATCTTGCTTTTTTTAAAATTTTACTAGGAAAATGGCAGTTCAGATTTTTCTAGAAATAAAGTTTATGGGAGGGGAAAGATTCTGATTGTATTTCTATCAATATAATTTTTAAATAAAGTACAACATGCCCTGTTCAAGTAAATTGGTATGCTAATGTGTATAATTATTATAATTTCAGTATTATGTACATTGCAGGAATTATACGAAGAGTAAAATGTGTGAAAGATTGATATTACAATATTTTACCAAAACTAAAGTAGATGTGAAAGCTTTTATGTCTTAATTTGGCATCTGGAAAGTACAGTAGAGTTGAAATATTAGTAATGAAATGGAAGCATGAGTAACACTGTAAACCAAGAAAAATTACCAGTCAGTGAACATTAGAAGGAATTGGTTTGCTTACAGGAATAGTGCACAGTGTTTAATTCCAACAATGGTTCTGAAAGTTATGTGGAATGCTTTGTACAACAACCCATTCTTGGTTGTTGGAGAAAAGTTTAGGGACTTGAAAATATTTGACTTAAGACATTTCCTCATTATAACTTAACCATTTATTCAGTAATAAAAAACTTCTTTGATACATTCATTTTTACACCAATATTTAGCTTCAAATTCACTTCACGATTAGCACCTAAGGAAGATGTCTTAAATATAATTTTATTTATCACAAAAAAAATCAGAACTATGATTTCCATTTGCAAATATTAAGATAAATCAGAAATTTTATCAATGTGACCAGCGTTCATTATATAGTTTGGTATATTGCCAGTGACACTGTATGATGAAAATACACTGAAGAGCCAAAGAAACTGGTATGGGCTTGAGTATGCAAACACAGAGGTATGTAAACACGCGGAGTATGGCGCTGCGGTCGGCAACGCCTATATAAGACAACAGGTGTCTGGCACAGGCGTAGATCGGTTACTGCTGGTACAATGGGAGGTTATCACGATAAGTAAGTTTGAACATAGTGTTATAGTCAGCACAGGAGAGATGGGACACAGCATCTCCGAGGTAGCGATGAGGTGGGAATTTTCCTCTACGACCATTTCACATGTGCACCGTGATTATCGGGAATCCGGCAAAACATCAAATCTCCTACATTGCTGCAGCCAAAAAAAGATCCTGCAAGAATGAGACCGACGACGACTGAAGAGAATCGACTGAAGAGAATCGTCCAACTTGACAGAAGTGCAACCCTTCCACAAATTGCTGCAGATTTCAATGCTGGGTCATCAACAAGTGTCAGTGTGCGAACCATTCAACGAAACATCATCGATATGGGCTTTCGGTGCCGAAGGCCCACTCTTGTACCCATGCTGAGTGCACGACACAAAGCTTTACTCCTCGCGTGGGCCCGTCTCAACACCGACATTGGACTGTTAATGATTGGAAACATGTTTCCTGGTCTGACGAGTCTTGTTTCCAGTTGTATTGAGCGGATGGGCGTGTACGAGTATGGAGATGTATGGTGATGATCCCATGAATTCATGGACCCTGCATGTCAGCAGGGGACAGTTCAAGCTGGTGGTGGCTGTGTAATGGTGTAGGGCGTGTGCAGTTGGGAGTGACATGTGACCCCTGATCCGTCTTGATACGACGCTGACAGGTGAAATCTATGTACGTATCCTGACTGATCACCTGCATCCATTCATGTCCATTGTGCATTCTGACAGACTTGGGCAATTCCAGCAGGACAGTGCCACACCCCACACATCTAGAATTGCTACAGAGTGGCTTCAGGAACACTGTTCTGAGTTTAAACACCTCTGCTTGCCATCAAACTCCCCAGATATGAACATTATTGAGCATATCTGGGATGCTTTGCAACGAGCCGTTCAGAAGATATCTCCACATCCTCATAATCTTACGGATTTATGGACAGCACTGCACAATGAATGGTGTCAATTCCCTCCAGCACTACCTCAGACATTAGTCGAGTCCATGCCATGTTGTGTTGCGGCACTTCTGCATGCTCACGGGGGTCCAACCTGATTTTAGGCGAGGTGTGCCAGTTATTTTGGCTCTTCAGTGTAATATATCATAAAATATTGAAGTATACTGTTACACTGTGCTGTGGCCACTATAACTAAAATTGGGTGTCATTTGAGTTTTTGTCTACTTCCCAGCATTGCTAATATTTTACATTCGGTAAAGACTTTGAAAATATGTTTTGAATGTAGATCTCTGGTTATCTAATTATTGTCTTTATCAGTGGTGAAAAGTTGAACAGTTTTTTATATTGCACTTAATATCTTTTGCTGTTCCTTTCTACTATGAAGAGTTTTTCAATCATGATGTTTATAGATGCCAATTTCATTTTTAGGCTGGACGTGCTGATAATTTTCTCACTGGCTCTAAGAGGGAACAAGTAGACAAAGTTCGCAAAGATATACGTGAATTCAAGGAAATAAACAAACTGGATATGGTAATAGTTCTCTGGACTGCAAATACAGAGAGATTTTGTGATGTTCTACCTGGTCTTAATGATACTGCTGAAAACCTGCTTTCAGCTATAAACAAAAATTTGAGTGAAATCTCGCCCTCAACATTGTTTGCTGTAGCTTCCATATTGGAGGGTGTAAGTACTTAAAAATATATCTTTCTAAATATTTATAATTTTTTTAAATTACAAATTTTAAATAGAGAGATGTGAGAAGAAAAAACACAAAAAATTGTGAGCTTGGTTAAGTAAAAACCAGTTGAATAATAACTAATCGGAGACATAAAGTTGTTTTGTTTTTTAAGAAACACACCTTCCATTTTTTTCAAATCTGTATTCTGAGTAGTGACTGGATGTGTTTCAAATCAGTTTAACTGGGTGTGGTGAATGAGTGGTAGCATTCTGGCCTTGCATTCGGTAGGATGCAGGTTCAAATCTCCATCTGGTCATCCAGATTTCAGTTTTCCATGGTTCCCTGAATTCACTCCAGGCGAATGCCAGGATGGTTCCTTCAAAAAGCCATGGCTGTTCCTTGTCCCCCAGTTCTTCCTGCCTCTAATTGACCTTGACGTCGGTGAGGTGTAAAACCATAAGGAAAGGGTTAAGAATCAAATAAGTTTTTACTGATATATCCCCGATGAACAATATTATACTAAGGTACATTTTTAGATTCAACAAAAACAATTCTTATAAAAACTGGGCTCTTGTCTCCTGTGTGTGTGTGTTTTTTTGTTTTTGTTTTTTTGTAACAAAAATTTAAGTTCTGAGTCAAGTCTAAGCTCTGCAGTGTGTGTTCACTTTCTGAAACGGAATGGTTTTACTTGTGTGTTATGGGTCATTTATTTCTTCTTCTTCCTCCCTCCCTCCCTCCCTCCCTTCCTTCCTCCCTCCCTCCCTCCCTCCCTTCCTTCCTCCCTCCCTCCCTCCCTCCCTCCCTCCCTTCCTTCCTCCCTCCCTCCCTCCCTCCCTTCCTTCCTCCCTCCCTTCCTTCCTCCCTCCTTCTTCCTTCCTTCCCTCCCTCCCTCCTCCTTCCTTCCTTCCTTCCTTCCTTCCTTCCTTCCTTCCTTCCTTCCTTCCTTCCTTGTCAACCTTAGATGTGTGAGGAAAATCTTGGCTTTTGTGTTTTTGTAAGATTGATAAGGCAACACATTTAAGGTATTTATAAAGGTAGAAGAACATTTAGAAATCAAGTCTTACCAATGTAAGTGTGCAGTACAAACATTGTGTGCACTCTTTGCAAATGGGTGTGCATCATAGTCAAACGATGCCTGTTATAGATTTTACTGCCATCATAAACCACTTCCAAACTAAGTATGGGAGCAAAGTATACAATTTAATGTTTTGGTGTTCCTTGCTAATCTCTGTGCTTAACAAAAAATTGAGGCATATAACATCTTCCAGAGCAAAGCAATTAATGTGCTAATATATGCCAATGCGTTTCATATCTGGAGTTAGCATCAGATAAATACTCGGAAAATATCAAATTTTGGCCTTTATTATGATCGTAAACAATCATTAATCCAACTCGAGAGATAGGGTCACCTTTCTATCCACCATTTGGGCAATTCTGGTCTATCGTGTTCATGCTGTGGAGGAGGGCATCCTAGTGTCTGTAGGAGGGAGTGACGATATGGCTAAGTCCAGGCAGGGACCTAGTCCCATAGAGTATTGTATGGAACCCATGCCCAGGGTTACAGGGCAGCAGCAGTTTGGCAGAGAAGGAATCCATTGGAATGGCGAAAATGATTTCTTGGGGAAGGGAGGTAGTATGGCGGAGTAATTTAGTAGAGGACACCACTGCCTTATGACAGAGGGGTCTTCAGAGGTTAAGGGAGTAAACCTAAAAACTAAATCCTCAATTGTGTTAGGCCTAGCAATGTGAGTATAGTTGATTGCTTTCAAATAAACGTAACTAGCCTCGGATTAGGATATCAAGGTGGACGACCTGACAAGAAAAAAGAACAAAGAGAAGTATTGCAATTGGAAACCTTAAATGTGAGAACACTCACTGGAAAGACAGAAGACATTACAGATTTGATGGAGAGTCTGAGAATGAAATAATTGGGACTAGCAGAGAAGACGAAGAGGAGAGGGGGTGAATGAATTATGAAACAGATACACATTGTGTTGGATTCGAAATAGTAAGTGAAAAAGAAATGGAGTAATAAGGAAAGAAATAACGATTAAAGTGAAAATTTAGGGCAAGCACATGGAGTTGACCCAAATTTTTACTCCCAAGTAGGCAGCACTTTAGCAATAGAAGGAAAGTTTTGAAGATAATCTGCAGCTATAGTAAGACAGGGGCAATCAAATGATGATGATGGACAACAATATGCATATTGCTAGTGCACTAAAGGGTTATGAAGAACATTCTGGCATCGCATTTTGGAGGACACTGGTTTAAATCACCATCCGGCAATCCAGATTTTGGTTTTCCATGGTTCCCCTAAATTATACCTGGTGGAATAGTTCCTTCAAAAAGGACATGGTCAAATTTCAGCCCATTCCTTACCTCCAGTCCCTTCCTGCTTTGACATCAGTGAGATGTAAACATAAAAAAAAAAAAAAAAAAAAGATAGACTATGAAGAGGCACTGGGAGCAGAAGAATGGGACAGCAGAAATAGAAATGCAGAATGACCCAGTGGTGCGTACTCATGGTATACCACATTGCGGGAGTCAAACAAAGCAGTTGGCATCACTTTGATGTTGCTGTGCACTTGGCAGGCCTTCTTTTGTCTTAGTGATGTGGAATGCTTCCACTGTGATGACTGGTATTTGGTTTCCGGGTTGTACCCGTACACCCAGAACTCGTCACCAGTGATTATGGTGTTCCGAAGCCGGGCAGCATGTCCTGCAATACTTCAAAACGGAGTTGCTTTTGCACCGCTGTCAGCAGCTTCAGCTTAAATTTTGCAGACACTCTCTTCATGGACAAATCTTCAATCACAAAGGAATGTGCCAAAAAAGTGCTGGTTCCCACATCACCACAGCATCCACTTTGGCAACAACCTGGACATTTCGGCATGTTGATGGCCGACTGGAGCGTGGCTCACTCTCCACCGATCAGCGGCCATCTTTAAACGTTTTGTACCAATCCTCAATCTGTGTGATACCCGTAGCATCGTCACCGAAAGTATTCTGAATGATTTCTACTGTCTGTCGCCCAGTTTCTGGCAAAATTTGATGCATTAGTGGTGCTCCAGTTATTTCATCATTTTCTTTGCAATTAAAAACTGTTGAAAGTACTATCTCAGTCAAATGCTGCTCTCCAGCAACTGACACTGTCGACAGGTGGGGAAACAATTCATGCATGCACCTGAAAGTTCATGGTCGGATCGTTCAAGTGCACTTCATTCAAATCCATCAGGTTTCGGCAAAAAAAAAAAAAAAATAATAGAAGTCGATTGTGGGTACAAAGGTCACACCATCAGAAGCCTGATAGCTAATTTGAAATGAAGAAAGGGAGGAGGGACATTAACTTCAAAAGGGAAAAAGAAAACACTTAAAAATGACAATTTAACTTCCTTATACTTAGGCAAAGGAAAAGTGCATTCTTTTAACTTAATTTATTCATCTTCATCAATAATCTCTCCTATATCATTTGAAGAATAACAGAACAACACAACCTTCAACAGATAAACAAATATTTTTGTCTTTTCTTCACAGTATCTAATCGTTCATTTCTTATAGTCAATGTTACACTTGTTTGTTCAATGTCTAACTTTTGGAGTTCAAATAACGTGGAAAAATTTCACCAAACTAAATCTTAACAATTCACTTTGCAAGTCCCATCCCCTCTTGCCAGAGATCGTGTTTTCACTCATTGTTCTAAAAGAAAAAAAAAAAAGCTCGCTACACAAAGAACTTTTTTTCACTCACCATGTATTTTCATAAGAATTAAATGATTAACCAAGTAACCCTTTTTTTTATTAAATTGTAAATCAAGTAAAAATCATAACTGCATACTTTTTAATGTTCATTTATACATTTGCCCCTACAATTCATTTTATACAAAAATTGTCTTTAAAAAATCTAAAAATACATAAATAATCTAAATTTCTTAAGCAGTCAAAATATGTTAATTTTAATTCATAAAAATACAAGGTAATTTTTATATTTCTTTTAAAAGATTCAATATGTTTTGTTTATTCTACAAATACACTAAACAGTATCTGCCATAACCGATTCCTATGTGACGTAATGGTATAGCACACAGTTATTCTCAATCAACTGCACTGTATCTCTCATTTGTCATCATAGATCTTGAACAGTGGTTTTTCAAATAGTTATTACCGATAGGTGACTTGTATCTTGTTTATTTTAAAACATTGTACAATGGAAGATGTGTATTTCAATTGACAAATATTCTTTGCCTTTTAACGGAGGCCATGTGAGGTTCACTTGGCGTGGACTTGCATCAAATTCGGGTGGTACGCAGTTCAGTTTCAGTGGGATTCTTTTCTCTGAACCCATGATCTTATGTTGTATACAGTTTCCGAGATCGTTTTCCAGCTGTAGCATGAAACAGAAAATAAATTATAGGTTAATAAGTTCATTTTGTAATTTGTATGACAAATAATTTTTAATGTTAAAAAATATGTATTTACATCGAAGTGATGTTCACTAACGTGCAGGGGTGTTTATTCTGACAATGATTTTGAATCTGAATGCATTTAGTTTTCATTTGGTCGAAACTAATGATGTGGGTCAAGTGATGTCTAATATGAAAAGCTGTAAGTGCATGGATGTATCTGGACTGAGTCCATTAATCTTAAAGTTGGGACCCACATTAGTCCAAGAAGTCATAACAAATCTTATTAACACTTGTATTCGGATAAAGGAAACAAAGAAACTGCTGCGAGGCACTGAAAATAAGATAGGATAGGGAAAATAAACAGTTACCCGTCACTTACCACAGATGAAGGCAGCAGGGCGAGACATGTAAAAACACAAAAACAAACGAATTGCACAATATTTCGACTTAAGTCTTAGTCATGTGGGAGGCGAGACATATGGCAGGGGCAAAGATGTGGTCACATCCCAACCCGCCACATGAATTCGAAATATTGTGCAATTCGTTTGTTTTTTTTGGTGTTTTTACGTGTCTCGCCCTCCTGCCTTCATCTGTGGTAAGTGACGGGTAACTGTTTATTTTCCCTATCCTATCTTATTAACACTTGTATTCTGAATAATGAGTTTCCATCAAACTTCAAGATGTTAAAAGCGATTCCAGTATACCAAAAAGGATACAAATTGGATCTGAACAGCTACAGACCAGTTAGTATTGTCCCAATGATTTCTAAAGTCTTGGAAGGTGTTATCTGTAAGCAAATTGTAACATATTTTGAACAAAATAATTTACTTTGTGAATATCTATTTGGTTTTCATTCCAGATTAGGAACTGTTAGAGCTGCCACTTCATTTATTGGCAATTGCTTGAATAATGTTGATAAAAAGAATCCTGTGGCTGCATCACTGTACAATCTGTCAAAGGCTTTTGATACTGTATTTCACTGTGTACTGCTTGGTAAGCTGAAGTATTAAAGTTTCCAGGAAAATGCCCTATTACTAATTCAATCTTACTTAAGTGGGAGATTTCAAAAATTTGTGTGGAATAATTGTCAAATCATGTTTATTGCCAAGACGTAATTTCTTCGAAGGCGTTTCACTATCACTTTCTGGTTCTTCAGATTCACAACTAACATCTGTTGTTGAAAGATGAGACTGCATTGCCAGCCCTGCTGACGAGTATGGTTTAGGATTACAGCTTTCCAATTCTGTGGAAAAGCTATCACTTTCATCAAAATCAAGTAGTTCATCCTCAGTGTCGCACCTCGTAAGAATCTCCATAATTTCTTCCTCAATGCACCCACGACATCTTGCCATTTTCTTTATAAAATACAGGACACAAAGAACACTGATGTAATTTCCGTTGAACAGTGAACTGTAGAGCGAAGCCTAGGCTCCCAACAAACAAACATTCGGACGATAAGCTAGCGACCAAAACTGCGAAAGGCTATTTACTATGTATTGATTAAGCTTTTTAATATCATACCAATAAGAGTATGATTACTTCCAATTAATATATTCACGAAAGTAATAAAAAATTACTTATAGATAATTGTATATATAAAATTGAAGAATTTTATGAAATAACGACTAATATGTTGTAAAATTACAATATTTATAATTCATTCATAAAGCAATGTTACTCTCTTTGTATTGCTGTAGATGTTTTCTGTAGTTTGTATAATCATATATATCATTTTAATAAGGTGTAGTTTTTTTTTTTGTCAGAAGCCATTATCTCCCTTGATAATTAACCAAAATGAATGAATGAGGTATCATTTTAAAGCTTAAGGTCTCCACTTTGATCACAACATATTTTAAGAATTTTTTTTTTTTTTTTTTTTTTTTTTTTTTTTTGAATTCGAACCTTAAAGGGCAAAAGTATCAATATTTCTACAATGTGTTTTAGTGTCACAAGCTATTTATCTCCCTTGATATCTAACCGATTTAGATAAATGAGGTATGGCTTTAAATATCAAGGTCTCCGCCATGGTCACATCATACTTCAAGAAAGGAATTTTTCGAAATTCGAACCTTAGAGGGCAAAATTATCATTGTTTCCATAACGGTTTTTTTTTTTTTTTTTTTTTGCTTTTCGTAACTAACAGTTATCCGCCTTGATACCTAATGGAAATTGAGATTCAGCTATTAATAGAGAGAGATTAAGGTTTCTGCTTTCAAATTATATTTTAGGAAAAGAAATTTTTGCAATTCGGCCCTTAAAGGGCAGAAGTATCAATATTTCTACAATGCATTTTTGTGTCATGAGCCATTTATCTCCTTTGATATCTAACTTATATGGAAAAATGAGGTATAAATTTAAAGAGTAACTCTCCGCTGTGGTCACATCTTATGTCAAGAAAGGAATTTTTTGTAAATCGACTCTTAAAGGGCAAAATTATCATTATTTACATAATGTATTTTTTTTTTTCACGAGCTATTTATCTCCCTTGATATCTAACCAAAATCAAGAAATGAGGTATTATTTTAGAGACTAAGGCCTCCGCTTTGGTCAAATCGTGGATATTTTCCAAATTCAACCCTTAAAGGGCAAAAGTATCAATATTTCTGGAACGAGTTTTTCTGTCGCGAGCCATTATCTCGCTTGGTATCTAATCAATATAGATAAATGGTGTATCATTTTAAAGATTAAGATCTCGCCGTGGTCACATATTTTAAGAAAGGAATTTTTCGGTATTCGACCCTTGAAGGGCAAAATTATCGTTATTTCCATAACGTATATTTTGACCATGAGCTATTTATCTCCCTTGATATCTAATGGAAAAAGATAAATGGGGTATTATTTTAGAGATTAAGGTCTGCGGTTTGATCAAATCATATTTTAAGAAAGGAATTTTTTGGATTTTACCCTTAAGGGGCAAAATCAATAACTTGAAAGTTGCGCGTATTAAACAGTTCACAGCCTATCCGCTAGATAATTTTAGCACATATCACAGAGATATTAATAAACTGCTTTACTGTTGTCAACTTTTGTCATGTACCTATTATGCTAAACAAATAAACATTTGAAACAAATTGAGGTGGTTCTTCTTTCATTCTATTACAACACCCCCCCCCCCCCCCCAACCTTACTATTTATTGTATTCAGGAAAGTTTTCACACGGGTCATCTAGTAAAACATAACTTACCATACATAAAATCTCTTCTTGCAACTTTTGTAGTGTTTCTCATACTTGTACGGTGTGTGGCAGAAACAATGACCTTGTTTACACATATTATTTAAGCATGAATAAATACACTTACACATTATTAGTGTGTACTGTTTGGAAGAACACTTCATACAATTTATTACACATGTCACTTTTTGTAAATTATGTCCTGCAGGTTTCCACCGTTGTTGGTGATGCAAGGTTCAGCATCAACATGCCATAACCTTATGGTGGGTGTTGCCTGTTGTTGAGTCGATTTCGGTGTGAATGTTGTTTCAATTCCTGAATAGTTCTTGGCCTGTTCGCATACACTTTGGAGTTCAGGAATCTCCACAGATAATAATCACACACCGATAAATCAGGCGAACGGGCCGGCCAGTGGACATCACCAAAGCGAGAAACAAGATCCTGTGGAAACATTTCATGCAAGACTGTCGTGAATCTTCTGGCTGTGTGCGCTGTTACGTTATCCGGTTGTAACCACAACGACTGCACATGGATATTTTTTATTGCGCATTCCTGCATTACGAAGTCTTGCAACATAACATATCCATCTGATGTTACAGTGACACAATGACCTCCATCATTTTCAAAAAAAATAAGGACCAAGAATACCCTGCGCAGGAACACCACACCACACAGTAACTTTTTCACTATGACGTGGTTTTTCATGAATCTGGTTGGGATTTCTACGCGCCCAGTACCTAAAGTTCTGCCTGTTAACATAGCCCGATAGATGAAAATAGGCCTCGTCCGACATGATGAAATTGTCGAGGAAATCTGGTTTAGTGTTGATCATTTCCAGGAGCTGTGTACAGAAAGCTTGATGTGCCTGCTGATCTCTGAGCGATAATTGTTGCATCACTTGGAGTTTGTATGAATGGAACTTCATATTCAGATGCAACATCCATCGCACACTTCTGTCTGAGATGTTAAGGACTTGCGAATGCCGACGAACTGATCACGTTGGACTACCCTCTAAAACAGCTGTTACTCGTGCAATGTTGTCCGGGGTGCAAACCGTATGTGGCCTACCAGGGAGTGTCTTGTTTGCTGCAGATGCTGTTGCTGTAAACGGTTAACCCATCTCCTAATTGTCTTCCTGGACGGAACTTTATCATTCTGACCAATGTTAAACTGTTGCCAAAATGAATGCTGCGTTCGTATCACACTATCACCACATTTGAAAAACGTTTCAATCACTAAAGCACGGTGTGCATTCGACCGACGCTCCATAATGACTGGCAATGCTTTCAACTGCACTACACACTGGTACTGACATCAACTGTCTAGGAAGCTGTGTTAAACTATAGCGCGCAATTTAAAATGGGTCATTCTTTCTGCCGCACCCTGTATAAACTCTTTAATCCACAACTTTGCGGGTGTTTTTACGCC
Organism: Vandiemenella viatica; assembly: GCA_031002005.1. Lineage (NCBI taxonomy): Eukaryota > Metazoa > Arthropoda > Insecta > Orthoptera > Morabidae > Vandiemenella > Vandiemenella viatica. Next base: position 354,891,491 of record JARYHS010008074.1, on the reverse strand, counting down.
TTATTCTTACATTTAGGAATAGCGCATGAGTGATAGGTGTTTTAATTCATTTTAAATCACAAATACTTAGATTAATTCCTTTTCAATATGTCTCCTCTCCACTGTTGAAGTTGTTTTACAGTTGTTAGTTGTTAGCTGACTATCCAGTGAAGTCACAAACTAAAGCATCATGGTGGATAGCATTTTTGTGCGGAAGTTTAAAATGTAAAATGTACATTAAATGCTCTTTTAGGTTACATATCGATTTCATAAAATAAAAATAAAAATTCTAGAGTCTTATTACCGAAGGATCAAATTAAGACAAAAAAAAAAATCGATAATTCTCTGTTGTCACTGTGGCAAATCCTCCATAACAATTAAATTATTAAATGAAATATACCTAGATCTTGCCAGTGTTCTAAGTGGTTAGTGTAATGATTTGAGGTTGCATCTATAACTTGTCTCAATTTATCTCCAACCCCTGTAAAGATTGTGATTAGTAAAACATGACATAGATTGATCATTTTTGAAGATATTGTAGAGGATTGATTCTAAGACATTGTGTTGGAGCAGTTCTTTCTTGGGTACTGATATAGTACCATTTATTATTCTGGAGGGCACTGATCAGTGAAGTTAATTTATTATCCCTTGCGAGTTTGTAAACTTTTCGTTTCAGTTTCTGATGTTTCACACTGTCGTAAGTTTTCTCAAATCAGTGAGGCTACATGTGGATTTTTCTTTATAAAAAGACCATCTTCACTGTGCTGAATTACATAAATGATCTGACAGCAAGCTGATTATCTAGGGTAATACTGCCTCTTTCCCAATTCTCTTGCCCTTCCATATGTACTGTTACTCAATATACAATCTCAGTTTTGGCTATGAAAATGTTTCATTATGATCTAGTGTGGTGGGTGAATGGTAACATTCTGGCCTCGCATTTGGGAGGATGTAGGTTTGAATTCCTATCTGGGCTTTCAGAATAGAGGTTTTCATGGTTTCCTCTACTCCAGGCGAATGCCGGGGGCTTCCGTCAAAAAGCAATGGTCAACTTTCCTATTCCTTGTCCTCAGTCCTTTCTCGTCTCTAATGACCTAGGCATATATTACATGTAAAGCAGTAAAAATGTGTTCCTCTACTTTTCTAATTGATAATTTATAGGGAATTTTACATTGCCCACGGTACCAGTTTGATTTTTTTTCTTAAAATATGATTTTATCAAACCAAAGACCTTAATCTCTAAAATAATACCCCATTCATCTATTTCCATTAGATATCAAGGGAGATAAATAAATAGCTCATGAAAAAAAAAAAATACATTATGGAAATAATGATAATTTTGCCTTTAGGTTGAATTCTGAAAAATTCCTTTCTTAAAATATGTAAACACGGCAAAGAACTTAATCTTTAAAATGACCATTTATCTATATTGATTAGATATCAAGCGAGATTAATGGCTTGTGACAGAAAAATGCGTTTCAGAAATATTGATACAAGGCGTATTTTTTAAGTAAGTACCATTTTGTCACACCATGGCTGCAGCGCTACGGTCGGCGTTCCGCGCATGCACCCTGGGTACCTGCATCTCTTGCCTACACACTGACGCCATTATAGTCTAATTCTTCCTTGTTTACATTGTTCACTGAGTGTTTAAGATGCCTCCGATAATCGTGAGTCCCGCCGACTGTGAAGTACGGGCTGTTATAAGATTTCTTTGTGCTAAAGGCCTAAAACCGATTGGTATTCATTGTGTTTTTTTTTGTAACTGCTTTACGTCTCTTTTTAACATTGAGGTCTTTAGAGACGGGAAAGGATGGGGGGCAAGGAGTGGGAAGGATGGCCGCACAAATGTGCATGATGAACAATGGAGTGGGCGTTCTTCGGTCGTTAATGAAAGTTGGGTGCAGAAAGTGGACAATAAGGTGAGACAGAACAGACTTTTTACGATTTCCTCCTTGTGTGATGACTTTCATAATGTTTCTCGTAGTGTTTTGTATGGCATTGTGACCGAGCACTTGAATTACCGAAAATTGTGCTCATGTTTGGTACTGAAAATGTTAACGGATGTGCACAAAACCAAACGTTTAGGCAGTGCACTGACTTTCCTTGAGTGGTACCACAACGATGGTGATGATTTCTTAAGACAAATTGTTACGGGCGATGAGACATGGGTGGCCTATGTAACACCTGAATCGAAGCAACAGTCCATGGAATGGCGGCATTCAGATTCGCCCAAAAAAGTGAAGCTCAAGCAAACGATTTCTGCCCGGAAAATCATGTGCAGAGTTTTTTGGGACAGAAAAGGAGTATTGCTTGTGGAATTTCTTCCTCGTAATGAGACAATCAATGCAGCAGCTTATTGTGAGACATTGAACAATCTGCGCCGTTCAATCCAGAACAAAAGATTTGGCAAGTTGAGCAAGGGCATCGTTTAGCTGCATGACAATGCCCGTCCACATGTGGCTAATCAGACCAAAGATCTCATCACATCTTTTCGATGGGAAACTCTAGATCATCCTCCATACAGCCCTGATCTGGCGCCCAGTGACTACCATCTGTTCCTGCATTTGAGGAAACACCTGCGCGGTCAGCGTCTTGAAGACGATAACGAAGTCAAAACAGTTGTGATGTAGTGGTTAACAAGTCGTGCAGCAGACTTCTATGAGGAGGATTTTCAAAAACTGGTACTAAGTTATGACAAGTGCCTCAGTATTGAAGGGAATTATGTAGAAAAGTATAGTAAGGTACAGGCTTTCATGTAAAATTAAAATTATTGAGATATATTTGCACGTCTTTTTTAAATTTCAAAACGGTACTTACTTAAAAAAACATGCCTCGTACTTTTGCTGTTTAAGGATCGAATTCGAAAAAAATCATTTCTTTAAATATGATTTGACCAAAGCGGAGACCTTAGTCTCTAAAATAATACCTCATTTCCTGATTTTGGTTTGATATCAAGGGAGATAAGTGGCTCCCGAAAAATAATGCATTATGTAAATAATGATAATTTTGTTCTTGAAGGATCAAATTCCAAAAAAAAAAAAAAAAAATCCTTTCTTGAGATAAGATATAACCACAGCGGAGACCTTCCTCTTTTAAATTATACCTCATTTTTCTATATCAGTTATATACCAAGAGATAAATGGCTCGTGACACAAAAATGCGTTGTAGAAATATTGATACTTCTGCCATTTAATGGCTGAATTACGAAAATTACTTCTCCTTAAATATGATTTGACCAAAGCGGCATCCTTAATATCTATAACAACAGCTGATATCTCAATTTTGTTTAGATATCAAGGCAGATAAATTCCTCATGATAAAAAAAAGAAGTAATGGAAATGATGATAATTTGCCCTTTAAGGGTTGAATTCCGAAAAATTCCTTTCTTAATATATGATGTCCTTAAAGTGGAGATCTTAATCTTTAAAATGATACTTCGTTTATCAATTTCAGTTAGGAATTCAGGGAGATTAATAGTTCAAGATACAAAAAAACTGCATTTTAGAAATATTGACCTTTTTGGTCTTTTTTGGTTGAATTCTGAATAATTCCTTTCTTAAAATAAGATGTGATCAAAGTGGAGACCTTGAGCTTTAAAATGATAACTAATTCATTCATTCATTTCGGTTTGTTATCAAGGGAGATAATGGCTTGTAGCAAAAAAAAAAAAAAAAAACACCATATAGAAGTAAGTGCGGTGGGTGGGTGATAACATTGTGGACTCACATTCGGTAGGATGTGGGTTCAAATCCCTGTCCGGGCTTTCAGATGTTGGGTTTCCATGGTTTCCCCAAATAATTCCAGACAAATGCCAGGACGCTTCCTTCAATAGGCCATTGTCGACTTCCTTCCCATTCGTTGTACCCAATCCTTCCCCGCCTCTAATGACCAAGGGGTAGATGAGGTGTAAAGCCGTAAAAATATGTTTCTCTACTTTTCCAATTGATAATTTATAGGGATTTTACATTGTTCATGGTACTAGTTTGATTTCATCCCATTTTTTGCTTTTTCTATATTAATGAACCATTTCCTGTGATCATTTCAGGCAAGTCTCATAATGGTTTCTTCAAAAGCCCAAATAACTTCCTGTTCCTCGACCCACATCCTCTCCCAGATGTAATGTCCTCTATGTTGGCAAGCCGTAAAGCTCGAAGCCAAAAATAATTAAAAATTTGCCTCGTGTTATTTCGTGAAGCTGCACGTTTTGCTGAACTGACATTTTAAATTGGTTTCACTTAACATGTTGACAGAGTATGATGCGGACTCAGCTGGCTGCATCTGTCACAGATCTGTATTAGGTGAAGACTAGCATTTAACACAGTAGTATAGATTTATATAGACCATACGAAATTTGTTAAGTGCATGAAAAAAGCATTGTTCTTGCCGTCTTTGACTGCTATTTCAAGGCGTTTTTAATTTTTTTTATGGAAGTAAAAAGGTGCCACTGGGTCAAATGGTGTTTCCAAGCATAACTCATGAAAGTGAGTTAAAATACATCAAAATTATTAAGTGAAGAATTATTACCTATTCTTATAAACTCGTCAAACGAGGAAGAAAATTATGTCAATTTTTTTAAAGGTAATTTTTGTGCAACAGAGCATTATGCTTCAACAAACACCACCACCTACTTCCAGTACTACTGCAGACAGTAACTGGAAGAGAATGTTGACATGTTGAATTTTAATTATACAAAAAATTGATAGTAATTTTTGGCAGTGGAGCAACATGTATGTCCCACAGATTTTTTTGAACTGATAGTTATTACCGCATTCATGAAGATCTCTCATTTTATTTTATTTTTTTCTTGAAAATGAATAAGAATTCATTCTAAAGAACATTTCAGTTTGTGTTTGACATAATTGTAGTTTATTTTATCTTATAAGAATGTGTGTTTCGTTTTTACTTTGCGTAAATAAAATAAAACTCAGACTCTCACATCAAGTCTACACCTTCTATGGCTGACATACATTTGCATTGGGAATAAACATTTCAACTCTGTTTCTAATTACTCAGTTCTGTGGACAAATCTTAAATGTTGCCAAAATGGCTTATTGTACCCTTTATTTAACCATAATTTAACTACTGTGGCCATATACATTTATTGTGTTTTAAAATCCAGGACTAGAGCTTTATCAAATTGTATGTATTCATTGCTAAATATAGAGCACATTGCCTGACTTGAAGTACCAAAATGTTACAAATTCATTTCGTTACACACATTTGTCGTATAGATATCAGTTTGATTCGATAAACGAACAAATACGAAACATCATGTAGAAACTGGAACAGTCCGCCCAGCAACTAAATGAATCTGAATGAGAGAATATTTGATCATCATGCTTTGCGTATTTCTGGGAATTTTGATTTGATTTCATTTCTTTAGAAAGGAAAATGTGTAAGTCCAAACATGTTGCGCGTACATTATTTTAATATAATTAATGTTTTTACTGTTAAGTGCTGATATTTTTAATGAAGTATGTATGAGTAATTTTGACAGCATAAAGAGTTATATTGTAGTTTTGCTTTTGTTAAACATTAAATTTTACTGAATGTTATTTTGTAAATAGAAAGTTTGTGTAGATAATTTGAGATGGTTATTGCTTTTTAATTGATCATATCTTAGTGAAATTTTAAAACTTTCAAACATTTATGAGATATATATTTTTTTTAAATGCGATATTCTAACTTGTATTTTATTTTTGTGTCAAAATTTTACCTAAACTAACATTAATAAGTAAACAATCTACTTGAACTTTACAAAGTACGAATGAAGTCAACCCGTGACCTGTATGCAACCCAACTCGATGCGATGCTTCATACTATAGTCCGCCTCACGAACGATGGCGGGTCATGCAGAGAGAGAGAGAGAGAGAAACAGGAGTGACGTAGAATATCCGATGCTGCCGCGTTTAACTATTAGCAGTACAGTTCTAAGACTAGTATCACACGCTTTAGCAGTTCTCTTGAGCTTTGGCAACGTCGCAGATCGGCCCTCTCGCGTCTGCTTCGCACTTAAAATGCTTATATACTTTAAAAACTTGGTTTTTGCTTTGACTATGCAGAACCTTATGCTTATGCTGCTCATCTTCCATTATTTAGAATAGGAATTATTGCAATGCTCACTGATTTACAACCGTCTACATCACAAAAACAGCACATTCGACACTCGTGTTACCACGACAGGCTCTGGATTGTTACTGAATCCGATTGGCTGCTGGCATAGTGGTGACGTACATGCGTAGAGCCTCGCTAAACTGGGCCGCCATCGTTCGTGATGCGCACTATAGTGTTCTGTTGTGTCAAAAGTAATGAGTAACAAAAAGGTTACGATAGTAACTAAGTCGTCCCATACACGACTTGATGCGATGCTTCATGATACTGCGCGATTGTATCAAAAGTAACAAGCACTTATTGTTTTAGTAATGAATACATATGCGTACACAATTTCTCGTTACTTTTACAGCTCTATCTAGGACACGCCTAGCACGTGACAGCAAAGGACAATATATGTGAATGTGTTAAAAGCTAGGCCTAAAAGATTGTATACGTTTGTCTGGTATTAAGCTTGTTAGTGCAAAATTGTAATTTTTAATATGTTTCAAAAAATTTTAATAAATCTTCAATAACTGCATTTCGTATCGGTAAGAAAACTTTAAAAAGGTGTAATATTTTGCCGACTGAGTTGTTTTTATTTGTGATTCTTTTTCATTTATTCCAGAGCCCGTTCATCAATGGTTCACCACAGAATACCTTTGTACCAGGTTGCATTCAGCTAGCTGAGCAGCAAAAAGTTTTTATTGCTGGTGATGACTTTAAATCTGGCCAGACAAAACTGAAATCTGTCTTGGTTGACTTCTTGGTATCAGCTGGTATTAAACCTGTTTCAATTGTGAGCTATAATCATCTTGGTAATAATGATGGGTATAACCTCTCTGTTCCCCTGCAATTTCGATCAAAGGAGGTGAGTCAGACCAAGTTTTTCCACTTTGAAAATGCTTCATAATATTTCTGGAGTATTCTATTTTTTCAAAGTTACTTATTTTATGTGACTATCTTGGTGGCACTTCAGTGTAACTTTGTTTAAATATATATGTGTAGCTCTGTTCCTGATGTGCAAGTGTGTAGAGATTGTTTTTCACATTGAATTAATGGATTTGAAACAAACATATTTATCGGTCCATTGATTAAAATACTGTAATTGTGATTTGATTTTCTAAACATGAAACAGATTTGAGTTACAGTTTTTTTTATTAATAAAAAATATCTTTTATGTAATAATTTCCTGGCTGTCTCTTTTCTATCACAAAAATTTACCCTTCACAGATCTCTAAAAGCAATGTTATTGATGACATGGTCGAGTCAAACAGGATCTTATACAGTGATGGAGAAAAACCTGACCATTGTGTTGTTATAAAATATGTACCGTATGTTGGTATGTATTTAAAATTGTTTCCAAATCTCAAACTTTTTAACTTATTAAAAAGAAAGAATCAAATTTTTATTTAGTTTACATGAACTTCTGTATTGAGGTCCATGAGTTGCATTCCCAAGGGTTCAAAATTATGCACCATTTGCAGCAGCTTTCCTGATTTATAATTTAATGAGTTAGACAGCATTCATATCTATGTAATGAATTATTCTCCATGCTTTCCTCAGAAGTACACTAAATACTCTAAATGGCTTTGCTCATTAATAATAATATCAAGTTGGCTTATAAATAACAAAGGACATGGAAAATAACACATTGCTCCGGGGAAGGTGGAGGGCTGCAATGAGTATATAAAACACACACAAATGTACAATATTTTGATTTAAAAACTTTATTTATGCAGAGAGGACAATAATGCCATTAGGTTCTGGAGGTGCACACTCACTATAGCTTACCACGTGAATGGTTTAGCCAAGACACCATTTTATTAAAAAAATATCTACAATGTTCACAGCCTGATTAACAAATAAATATTATAAATCAGAGGGCCGAGCTCAGTGTAGTGATAAATTTTTCGATATTCCTTATTTATCGTCACTAATCCTAAACCACTGTGTTCCACCATTGACAATCTGTTTGTTTTCTTAGCTAATAAATTTCTAAATCCTCTTTTGCTGCATATCAAGTGAATCCAATTAAAAAATTATTTGATGCAGTCCTTAAAGCCGGTTATAATACTGGAAAGCACTGGAGGGGAGCAGTGGTTGGTCTTCAGCGTCCCTTAAAGTTTCTTTGGACCAGAAATGCACTCTGACCTCTTCAATGCCCACATTGGAAATCCCTGCATTTAAATTTGGATAGTATAATAACCACCGTTTAGCAAAGTTGAAGATTGTTGCAGTTCCAAAACATGGAAAAACACACACTTTGAGCGTTAAAATTTTCGGGCTGATATCCCTCCCAGCCTCCATCAGGCTATTGTTGAAGAAAGGATATAAGCCCCAAAATTTCAAAGCTCGATGTTTGTATGTTTTCCCCCATGTTTCAACACTCCTACAATCTTCAACTTTGGTAAGCGGTGGCTATTATCAAAATCATCATCATCATCATCTAAGGCAGCTTCCAATTGGGTGTGCTGGAAACAAAAGCTTCGTCAGTGCTTCCTGTCTAACCACCATCTCTATTCCACTGTCGACCAATTTCCTCCTCTTTCCTCCACACATTTCTTAATGCCTTTAATCCATCTGTCCCACGGTCTTCCTCTAGGCCTCTTCCCTTTCAGCTCCATATCCAGCATCTTCCTTGGAAACTTCTTCTCTCCCATTCTCTTTACGTGCCCATACCACCATAACCTAGATTTTTCAATTCTCTGTTGTAGCGGTTCTTCCTTTATCATCTCCCTGATTCTCTCATTCCTTATTCTGTCTTTTCTTGTTACCCCTACTCTACTCCTCTGAATTTTCATTTCCACAGTTTGTACTCTCCCTTTGTCTCTCTACATCAACAGCCAGGTTACCGACCCATATGTTAAAATTTGCACAAAGTATGTTTTATAGATTGCCTCTGTGCTCTTTTGTGGGACTTGCCTAGTCCATACCAGACTTCTGATACTCTTAAAAAGAATCCATCTGCACATCTTCCTCTTTTGAAACATTCCACTCTATTTAGTTGCTCTCCTTCAAGTGATATGCCGATGTCTATTCTCTGCAAGAAAAAGTGAAAGTGGTGATATCAACAAGAAAGAAGAACAGAACTTCATGCCATAAGCTTCAACTACTCTCTCCCACACATCCAGCTGATCCAGCACCTCTCTTTCACCCTATCCCCAAACTAATAGGTCATCCGCAAATATCATTGCTTTTATTTTTCCTTCCCCAATGCTCTGCACCACCTTCTTCAATATTTAATCCATAGCTACAATAAATAACAGGGATGATAAATCACTTTCTTGTTTTAGTCCATTTTTCAAATGGAACCATCTTATACCTTCCCACTTTGACACAGCTCTTACTACCCTCCAGAAGTACAGATGCCACTGGAGTATGGCCACTGGACCTTGAAGTAAGGCAATGGGGTGCCATATACAGGCTCAGAAAAGGGAAACAAGATAAGGTAGCAGAAATTGTAGGCAGCGAAGCAACTATCAGAGCTGCACATTCAGAAGCTTCTATTGACAGAATGGCAACAAGAATGGAACAACAGTGAAACAGGTTAAAGAACATATGATATGATCCATCTGTAGAGGAGAGGAGAGGTTAAAGTTGAAGTACCTTCAACCCTCTCCCGGATTGGTACACTACATTACAGGTCACAGGCCAGACAATAGCTGGCTCCGAAATCGAAACATTGCAGATTCAAGCAGGTGCGAATGTAGTGAAGAGAGTATGCCAGAGCACGTGGTATGGGAATGTGAAATATCGGCCAGTTTGAGAGAACACCAACAAGATCAGCTGCAAGGGAGGTGAATATTTGACATGCTACAGGGTTCGGCAGCATAACTTCCTTTTTTCAAAGCTTAATAAAACCCATTGTATGAATCAGAAATTTTTATTAGTTTTTTATAATATAGGCACATACATAAAGTATTGTTTTAGTTAGTTTTGAAGATCAAATCAGGTAGGTGATGTCCCCCATTCTGCACACATTGAGAGAACCGATTTCTGGTGTTTGTCATGACTCCTGTCAGCATAGCAGGTGTTATGTTCACAATTTCTTCCTGGATGTTGGTCTTCAAATCTTGTAGGGTCCTTGGACGGTTCACATAAACACGGGATTCCAAAAAAACATAGAAAAAAATCACAAGGGGTCAAATTGGAAGAGCGGGCTCGCCACTCCAAATTGCCCCTAATTGAGATGAAGCGCTCTGGGAAGTGTTCCCTCAGAACATCCATCGATGTTCTTGAAGTGTGTGCCGTTGCACCATCTTGTTGGAACCAAGTGTCCCCTAAGTCCAACTCATCTAGCCATGAGAAAAAAAAATCCTGTAACATGGTTATGTACTGGTCCAAATTCACTGTCACTGTGACTTCATTTTCCTCAAAGAACCAGGCACCAGTAATTCCACCTGAGGAAAACGCACACCACACTGTGACTTTAGGTGAATACAAAGGCCTTTAATGCAATTGTCCAGGATTTGTGTCAGCCCAGTAGCACATGTTTTGTTTGTTGACAGAGCCACACAAATGAAAATGGGCTTCATCACAAAAAAAAAATAGCATCCTCAGGAACATCTTTCAGAAGAATCTCACACGCGTTCCTCCAAGAATTGAAGTCACCTTCAGAAAGTTCCTGCACAGTCGCAATCTTGTATGGATGGAAATGAAGATTGTCGTGAAGAATTCACCTCGCAGAACGATCGAAAATTCTAAGGGTAGACGCATGTTTCTGCTCAGAATGCCGTTGTGATCGCGACATTGAATTTCTCACTGCCTCAATGTTCTCAGGTGATCTAATGGGCCGGGTGCCTCTAGTTCTTTGTCTTGTCACACTTGCAGTTTGTCTGAACGTAGTGACCCACATAACAATTGATTTCCGGTCCAGGACAGGGGCCAACAGGGCTAAATTAAAGCGATTCCGAAAAGCACACTGGGTTGCGATCACAGAACAGCCGCTCTATAAGTAGGCCTCAATGGCAAACGCGCACTTCTCACTGTTCCAACGCATGATGGCGACTGAATTGTGTCGGGACAAAACCTTATAGTCACGCCTCTCGAACGAGACCACTAGCGCTGGGCTACAATATCAACCAACTGAATGGTGTGCATTTTTAAAAAGGAAGTTATGCTGCCGCACCCCGTATGTGTTGAAAGTTTGTGGCACTTGCTGGATGAGGCAGCTGATTTAGCCTCAAAATTTTGGAAGGAGAAATTTATAGAAAGGAAAAATGCTGAGTGAAATCAAAGGCCACAGATAGCAGAAGAGAAGAACAGAATTACAAATCGTGGAATAGTGGAAGCTAATTCCAGAAATAACTGCAGAGGGAACAATGATGCTGGAAGTCTGGCTTTCACAACACCGAATTGACGGAAGATATCCTATGACAATGAGCAGCATCAATCGTGGGAGGAAATTCAGTTTGCTCTAGAGAGGTCGTCTTCTGAGCGACAGCTGGGACCTTCTTGGTATTCCAGGAGTCAACTCTTAATGGCCTGGGCGGCTGACTTTGCTGCCGGTTCAGGGAGACTATCTTTGGAGCGCAATCAACAACGTCAAGAAAAAATGAACATTAGCAGAACCGAAGTGCGGCTGTGACAGTTGGTGGTGGTAATAGTAGTATTAGTGGTAATAGTGGTATTAGTAGTAGCTTAATAGTAATTTTTGTAGTATTTTTAGGAACAATAGCAGTAGTAGTGGTGGTGGTACCCACTCTGTTTAATAACAGTAGAAGTAATAGAGATAGTAGAACTTGAATCAAAATATTCTTGCCTTCATTGTTTATAAAGTGAATAAGTTTTACATATAAGATATAAATATATATATACATGTAAATAATGGAAATAGGGGTTCAGATTAGATACCAGGTGCTGGGCTATGTTGTATATGGGAAAATAAATAAATACCCTCCAGAAGCGACGCAAGGCGTGGACGAAGTGGGGGACCGCCTATGGCCTCGCGGTTCAAGGGGCCTCGCGCATCAAGTAATATTCATTTCTCAAGAAAAGTAACTAATTGTGAAACTCAACATCGTCACTGGTTGGTTTACTCGAAATTTCAAAATACATTTTCTTGTTTTTATGCAGACTATTTGGCAATTCACAAAATCAGATGGCAGAGGGAAGGTGCTGTGACGGGAAACACTTAAGCAGCATTTCACAAAGACAGAGAGTACCAGAGAACTTAAGGTGTTTGTTCTAGTGGATGAATAATGCAAGGAAAAAACCATATACCAGATAAATGACAGGCTACGAAACAGGTTTTTAACACAATGATCGATTCCATATTGAACAATAAGGATTCAAAATTTGTGTGTTT
>JARYHS010008074.1:354841267-354878109 GCA_031002005.1 Vandiemenella viatica | reverse complement strand
TGTCATGGTGTATCACTTTTCAGCGAAAACTATCGATCACAGATCTCTGGCGTTTGTGTGTGGTAGTAACACAGAGTCTCCCATCGATCACAACGTTGGCCGAAATTCGGTAACTGTGGGAGTGTGTGAGATATGGTGTTTGAAATTGGTCGATCATGAATATTTTCGTATTTCATCCAAAGACTTGTGTGTATCCGTAAATTTTACTTTGCTGCCGGAACTACATAGCGCAGAAGACTGGTATTTGTGTGTGGTAATAGTATCGAGTCTCCCATCGTGCACTATGGTGGTTAGATGTCTACAGCTGTCAATATGAATTTTTACAATCACGAACGAAGTCGTGGGTACCAGGTATTAAATTATAAATGTGGAAGTAAGTCTCTTGTCTTTTTGTTACGTTTTGACGACTAAATGGCTATATCAATATTGATGGAATTTAGCAATGAAATAGTGTAGGAAGGACACAGGACATTTTTTCGGTATGAATAACAGTTTTAGTCACGAAATTTTAAGAACTTATCGAATGATGAAAGACAGACAGATTCGTGTGTTAGTCTGTAATGTTACGTTGGTTGCTCAGTCACGCAATCTGTTAGTGTTTGATTTATTAATAAATTTCGATAAGAAACAAAACTTATTATTTAGTATAGAAGTCAATTTGCTCTGCACTGTACTATTCATTTGTGTCTGTATAAAAGTTTCTGGCACCAATTTGTCTTCCTTTTTGACAATGCCTTACGGACGTAAACCTGGCCTAAGGTGCAGGTCTAGAAGACAATGTGGTGCTATTAGATTGTAAGATTCAGATGCTCATGTTGAAGAAAGAAGAAAAAACCAAGCTGAAATATAGTTGCCATCAGTTAACCCCCCCCCTCCCCCCCCCCCCCCTACACACACACACATCCCCACACCTTCGCTTACTTTTCTGTTTTTAAATATGTTGTAAATTGATTCTCTTCATGAGACAGATTAGACGATAGGATGATATAATGATGGCTTTCCATCATATTATGTCGACTCGGTGTTGTTTGGGACAAATCTTACGTTACTAACAGTTTTCTATATCCAATTCTGGCAATGAAACTCCAAGTCCACGCGTACGAAGTCGCGGGTAACAGCTAGTAATGAATATAACGCATTGTAGTTATTTACAAAACATTTTCCTAAAATAACTAAACATCCTAAAATGTGTAGGGAAAAAATTATAAGGAAACGTAGTTTCACTTCATCAGTAAACTGATGCACAAAATTTTACAAAATAGTTCATGTTAAGTATCACAACGCCAGTTGTGTTCACCAGTACACTGGTCCAAAAATGATATATAGCATTTACAATTGGTATATCATCCTCTTGTTATGAAAAATAAGTAGGTCATAGTCATTTGTACTTATAATGGGTTCTTTGTCCCCTGGACCAAATATCTCATAAGAATATTAGAAAGGAAAAGTTATATACTCCTATCAGTTATATTTTATCAAAGTCAATTCAAGTGGTATAGTCTATGAAGTATACAGAAACATTGTTCTCTAAGTTTGGTATCATCATAGTATGCATAACGTGCATCAAGGCACAAAGATATCATCAACCGTGGTTGGAAAAATAAGGCAATGTACAATTTAAGTATTACATGAAGTATTGAAATGTTACTTGAATATTATAATGAACAAATGTTTCAAAAAAATGTGTATGTCTTCCTCACATTACTTAACATCCTTCGATTCGCGAAGTGCATGAAACAATACGGGATTGCATTCCCAAAACCTTCTCTACGGTACATAAAATAACTCGTAAGGTAATACAATACATTCAATGTAGCTATCAATTCGTTCTTCAACTACAAAAATGTTACATCACATCAGTATCAATCTCATATCTAAGAGAATTTATCACCTGAAACAAAGTCAATAGTTTCCGCTTGTATCTCCATAGTTCATGCTGAATAACAGTGTTTCCTATATATATTAACTTATGTGTAGTGTTACGCATGCAGTCATTGTCAACGCTTTATTTATTTATAATATGTGTGGTCATCCCAATCTGTTGGTGATTCCAAAATTATTTATATAATGTGTGTCATTCCGCTCTTTTGGCTGGATATGTACTAAGTATACAGTTACATGCTGCTGGAACACTTACGTATTTTTATAATAATATGAATATAATAATAATTAAATGGGAGATAATACAAAAAAATTAGCAACCCGGTCCTTTGCCCCGGTGAAGTGAATATAATAATGTCTCAGGCGTAGTTTCTACTATCTGTCCCTGGACTTAAAATATAAGGCATTTCCCCATAATGAATAATATGAATATGATAATAATTAAGTGGGAGGTAATACAAAAATTAGCAACCCGGTTCTTTGCCAGTGAAGCGAATATAATAATGTTTCAGGCGTAGTTTCTACTATCTGTCCCTGGACTTAAAATATAAAGTATTCGCCCATAATGAATAATCTCCTCTCTTTACTTCAATGAAAACAAAAAACATAGGAAAACACGTTACATCCTCATTAACATTTCAATATTTGCATCTACCACATTATCTGTCCAAATGACTCCAACCCCTCGATACTCCATATTCACTTCAATGAGCTTCACCTCTGAAGAATCAGAAATCCTATCAAAACTAAATTGGTGTATGATTCCTACAAGTAGATGGTATAAAAAAATTATATAATAGTACTCCATAGATAAGAAATGTTTGTACAAAACTACATGCTCCAATACAACCTCAAAAATCAAAATCAGCTGAGTAATTGACTCAGAAATACAACATTGTATGTATTTATTATTTATTTTATTTATTTATCAATCTTGTTCCATGGATCCCTGCTGAGGAAGTACCTCTGGGATGTGAAACATGTCATTGTTGATACATATACACATAATATGAGTCATATCATAGTAAATATATATATATATATACATATTTTACAAATACAAGAAATAATAATAAACATACATTTTTGCAACTGAGTTTTGCTAACGTCATAATGAGTACAATTAATTATTTTCTTCAAATTCTTGAATGGAGTAGAAGGAGTTGCCAATAAGATAATCTCTAAGTTTTTGTTTGAATACATCTTTATTATCTGAAAGCTGTTTTATACGATTAGGTAGTTTATTAAACAGATGTATCCCAGAATAATTAACTCCTCTTTGTACTAATGACAGAGATGTTTGTGTTTTATGCAAGTTATTTTTGTTTCTTGTATTGAAACTGTGTACCTGTGAATTAGGTGTAAACAGGTTAAAATTTTCTATGACAAAGCTCATGAGAGAATATATATACTGAGAATACATTGTAAGAATATTGAGTTTCTTAAAGAGTTGTCTGCAAGAAGTTCTTGGTTTTACCCTACACAGAAACCTAATAGCTCTTTTCTGTACTATGAAAACTTTTTTACTTTGTGAAGAGTTTCCCCAAAAAATTATGCCATATGACATTACTGAATGAAAATATGAGGAGTACACCTGTTTCATTAATTCTAGATCTGCTGTTAGAGAAAGTGTTCGTATTGCGAAGGTGGCACTGCTTAACTTTGCCAGTAGTGTAGTGATATGATCATGCCAAAAAATGTAAAAATGTAAAAAATAAGTACCCAAATATTACCAAAATCAAACAAAAAGATACAACTTGTCTTATTACTCCCCATGTGATAGAACCTTTGTGTGTGCACATGGAAGTCAAAGTAGGTTAGTTTGAGTTTTAAAACATTTCTCCTTTCAGCAAAAAGTGTTTTCTTTTCTTAGGGCAAAGGGTTCAAATTAACAATTTTCATTCTAGGTGCCCTTCCAAACTGTGAAAGATTCAAAATAATTCTTTTTCTCCTCGCTTTTCTGTGTTGTGGAGTGAATGGACAGCTGGGTTGTGCAAAGTAAGGGTTGTTTTTCATTTTCACTTTTATCCCAAAAATATTCAAAATACTTTTAATGTTATTACTACTAGTGGGTTGCAGCTTGTTTGCAGTACATGAAAGCTGCCATGTAAATCTGCATAAAAATCCCAAATGTGACAAGAATTGAAAAATGTTAATATGTCTTCTCTAGGAAGATTCTGAAACAAAATGGAATTCAGAAAATATTTAGAAATATTAAAGTGTTCCCAATTAGGAATGGTGTTTAATGGCAAATTAATATTTATATTCTCAGGGAATATTTTCTGAAATAATTGATATTTAAGCTTATTAACAAATGTTGGCTTATATCATTTTGCAAGCTGTTTGGGTTTGGAAATATTAGGCTCATCTGAGCAAACTGCATTTGGTGAATGATCAGCTGATTGGACTATATTAGTACTCTGATCATCAACTATTACAGTAGTAAAATCAATTAAATCCTCACAGTCAGATAAAGTTACTGGTAAATCTTCATTATCACTCAAATTATCATTAATCAACTGTGAAGGGTTAGGGCCTGAATTTTCAGTAATTTAAGTTTCAGGCGAAACATCTGCTTCAATATCAAGTTTAGTTACAATATAATGATTTACAATAGTTGAGTCAATGACCTGTGAGAGATCAGCTGAGGGCTGTACATAAATTTCAGTTTTGGAAAAATCAGTTGTTTCTACTGAAATAGGATTTAATCGTTCAATAGTTAGTAATGGATCAGCTGTAAATTATTCCTAGATTCTGTCACCTCTGTAGGTGCAGACAAGGTTTCAGTCTCAAAAATTATTCACAATTGGAGCAGCTGTAGGATCAGGTAAATCACTACAGGCAGTTTGGATTTCTTGACTATGAAGCAAAGATTGCTCAAGCATTTAATTCACTTGTTTAATGGTCTGAATGTTTTGGTCAAATTTATTATTAAAATATTGTTTTCAAAAAGTTGGTCTAATTTATTATTAAGGTGTTTAAAATTTTGTTTCTGTTGTTCAAATTTCTGGTTAAGAGTATTGTTAATTGAATTAGTACATTGTGTCAAAAGTGCCTGGAAATCGCTAAGAGATATCACCGCTGGTAACTGTGGTGCTTCCTGTGTTTCAAGTGTTGTTTGGTGGGATTTACTAGTAGGCAATGTTGCAACATGTGAATCCATATTAATGAAAATAGACAAATACTAAAATGGAAAAACAATTAGAAATGTGTGGGATAAGTGTTCAAAACAAAATGTACCAAAAGAGCATACAGTAAATTAGTCTCCACACCGCTACAGCAAACAGCTGTTTTCAAATCTCATCGCCGTTTAAAAAAGAAAAAGTAGTAATCCACTTTCAAAATACACAGAAATAAATCTTAACTTTAACCTGAAACACACAGTATTCCAAAAAAAAACAAAACTATATATTGAACATTGGATAGGATAAAAAACCACCGCTTACCAAAGAAGGGGATTCCAGCGGCGTTGGTACACGAAAAAACACGAACACACAAAGAATAAAATTTTCGAGCATGGCTCTTCCTCAGTAGAAGTGAGATGGCTGCACGCAAGCGCTGCTGGCAGCCAACTGCGTGAGCCACAATTTCGGTGGCTCATGGTGGGTGAAATGCATCATGGCAGGAAGTGAGGGAGGGGGTAGAAGAGTACAGGCCGGAAAACGGAGATGAATGGCAAGTATAAAGCAAAACTGTACATGGTCCTGACGCGGAAGGGTAGTATACCTCAGTTAATCAAGTAATGGACATAAGTGGGGGGGGGGGGGGAATTAAAATTTTTAGTTGAAACTAAAACTAAAATTCGAAATCACAATCTATAAAGATAGGCTCTGGTGAGCGGTGGTTCTGTGAGGGAAGGTGGAAGTGAGGGGGATGGGTGGGAGGAAAATTGGTGCTATCTTAAATTTAGACCTGGAGATTGTCTGGTCCCCAGTTGGTACTGATAGGCCAGTTCCCACCTTCTAAGTTCTGAAATACTGCTTCTATCTGGGAGGACTCTGATGGCGCGGACCGAGAAACAGGTATTAAAATCGTTGGTGCCATGTATAGTGGCATGATGAGATACAGGGTAGTCAGGGTTCTTGGTATGTGCTGATTGTCGGTGTCCATTCATTCTGATGGCTAGTGGATTGGTTGTGAGTCCGATGTAGGAGGCTGGGCAATGGTTACAAGTGAGTTGGTATATGAGGTGGGAGGATGTACAAGTGGCAAATCCTGTGATGGGAAAGCTTTCCCCAGTTACGGGGTTGGTAAAGGTGGTGGAAGGCGGGTGCATACTGCATAATTTACAACGGGATCTGTTGCAAGGAAATGAACCTTGAGGCTGTCTTGCAGGCTGAGGGACCCCGTGCTTATGGACCAAGAGTTGGTTGAGGTTTGGAGGTCTGCTGAAGCAGGCTCTGGGTGGGTGAGGGAGGATTTTAGGAAGGAGGTTTCTCATCTCAGGGCAGGCTCGAAGGAAGTCGTAACCTTGTCTCAAGACTCGGTTAACGGATTCCAAGCCTGGGAAGTAACGGGTGATCAAAACAGGGCTATGGTGGGTTTTAGAGGATTGTGGATTGTTGATAGGTTGTGATGTGGCACGAGAAACCTGTTTGTGAACTAAAATTGGCGGGTAATTGCGGGAAATCAGGGCTTCAGAGATATTGCTGGCATATTGTTGAAGGGCTTGTTGATTGGAACAAATGTAACTGCCTCGAATGCCTAGGCTGTAGGGGAGGAAACGCTTGATGTGATGTGTTCATTCCGGAAAGACATTGGTCGTTGAAAATAAACAATGCAAAGATGAACACAGGATCAGAAAGCCAATACTTGTAAAATTTTGTGTATACCATGAATAGAATCTATGCACTGAAGTTAAACAGAAGGAAAAATATGGCGCATCTACAATGAAGAAACACTTTGCACTCATTTTAAACAAGAAATAGAGCTGAAAATTTACGTTCACGTGGAACAAATAGAAGACAATTTTGACTCAGTAAGTAAGTAATAGTTGCAACGCAATAAATTAGTTCACTGAATGAGATGCTGTTGTATATGTGGAGGCAGTATTAGTAAAAAAAAAAATCACATGAAGGTCTCGAGGAAAGATGATGAAAAAAGTTTTACTTAACTTTGTTGAATGCTGCATGGTGAGTGGCAGCATGTTGATCTTTCGTCGTGGGCTGAACCGCGGGAACAGCAGTTGGTCTGGGAAGCCATGAGGTTGGAGTAGGCATCCCGCCACATCTCTCGTCGATCGCTGATGAGGTCGGAGTCGCTCGGTGTCGTGATGTGAAGGCGTGATATACCCTGGCGATCATCTAGTATCTGGTTCTGCATCAGGCCTCGGTGAGCGGGTGGTGTCATAGTCGGCAAGCATTCCATGATGAGTAGGTTGAAATGGTGTCGGTTATTCCCCGAGTCACTCGTAGCACAAAAGTTCGGTAAATTTCTTCATCCACCGTTTGAAATAAATCAAACACGAGCCTTACAGTTTCCATGTAAGGAACCAGGCTGTTCGCCGAAATGTACGGACGACACAAGATATGTTTAACCTCCACAAATCGGAGGAAAGGTTTGACTGTTAACTACTGAATCACAGTCCACTTTACTCGAAATTTTTTAAAAGTTTATTCAAAGAAGTCAAGAGTTCAAAATTAGCATTATACAGTTGAGTAGGCAGATCGAACACACTTTTCCAAAGGTTGCAAGTTGTGGAGAGAAATTTTTACCGACTGACCCCTTTTGTAAATTTAAAAGTTCATATTAAAAGTTAAAGTGGTTATATAACACGACACCAAAGTTTCAACATGGCTGACTCGGTAGCTTCACCTTCAACCGATTTGCTCCCGCCCGACACAACACTGACGCAGGCTCACTCACATAATGCTCCCGGAACAAGAAAGACAGACCGGAACAGACAGACCATAATGGCGGCGGGGTCCTTTTATAGGAACCACTAGAATCAGTGACGTAAGCAACTGTATCACATATTTTTGCTTCCGCGTAGCTAAAAGTGTGTGTAATTTATTTAACGATCCAGATTATTGAAAATGTTTAAACTTTGACAATGTCTATACTTATCTACTAGAAGTCCAACTGCAGTTTCGTGAGAAATTTAGAGTAACTAGTTTTAAAGTTTTATTTAATTCCGCGTGGTGACACAAAGCTCCAAAGTAGGGGATTAACCCAAACGTTTGAATTTTTACAGCGACAATCAACGTCAATCTATCTTCAAAAACTTAATTACCAGACATGTGCTAAAACTTTTTACGAAAACCACTATTTATTCAGGATCGTCTTAATTAGGGCTATCTACTGATATAAATTTCATATTAATATCTCTTTAGATAAAAAGCTTATTATTTTCTCTTAATTAAAATCACTAATTAATCTTTATCAAATTACTTAATTTTACTGCCAAAACATCGGGTACAGTGCTGACTACAGCTGGTGATAAAAGATCAGTTGTAGCTTTACGCGATTTAAAGATATTACAAATCTTAGTTTTCTACTTTTCCGATCGCGTGTTTCAAAACATTAACAAACGGGAATATCTCTTAAACTAAACGTTTCCCCATATGATAAATACACTTTAAAATGATTTTTATAGCGAATTGTTACTGTAGGAACGATTACAGGGAAATTCCTTAAAGTTAATAACTGCTCTACTCGAAATTTCTAAGTTCAACTTCAGTGACTTTACGATCGATCTTTATGTTTACTGAGAATTTACTTCCTCCCTTATACCTAAGAGTGAGGAGCTAGAATTTAACAAAATGCTAAGGTGCTTACATCACCTTGAAGATTGCCAGTAGTGACCTTCCAAAACCGAGCAGACATATGATCTTCGCTCTGTGTCCTCCGATTTTGTTTACTATTCCCCCCACTCCTTTGTACTTGGTGGGGAGACTTTCCATTAAACCACAGCTTCTATTGATGCGGTCATTCCTAGCAAATTGACGTAGTGCCCTGCCTGTTACTGCTGACTGGATGACTCACTCTGCTGGGCATTGTCTTCTGTGTCGCCACATTCTGATTGCTGAAACTGCGTATCTTTGCTGTTGCAACTGACCTGGCTACTGGTAACGTTATAAACTTAACCTAGTCCTCAACCCGAAGGTTGGTTGGATACTCCCGAAGGAGGCATACTAAGCCATTGTGTCAGAGGTAGGATGGCCCCCTACCTTTCCTCTGGGACCTACAGTTTAACGTGGAATCCGAACCACGGAGTGTCCTGGCATAGCTCATATGATCAAACACAACTCTCAAAATTCCTGCACTTGCCGGCATTTGAACCCGGAACCCGAGCAGCAAAGGTAACGTTATAGGAAATCATAAATATATTCCTGTAGTTTACTGAAAAAACTGTGGGCTACCACACACTGTCAATGAAATATTATATGATCACAAACTTCTCCAGGTGTAACAGATTAATGTTACACTTACCTCCAGTGCAATGGGCTTCAATGGTGCGGATGGTCTACCTGATGTAATATTAGTGACATTCACATTTTCCCACAATTACTGTTACCTACTTTGGTGCACAGGGAAAGGGAAATTTGTAATACAAAAATCCTGCAGGCAGAACTTGAACATTTATACCACACATTTAGTCAGAACGGCTACACTGAACAACAAATAGTGTGCTTTGGATGAAGGCAAGAAGGTAACCAATTGGGTTGTGAGGCAATGGATTTTATCTCATATGTATAAAATTGTTAAATGAATATAGGTTGGATATGAACCCATCAAATGTTGTAGGAAGGTATGGTCAAGAATGAAATGAGCAAGGAAGCAGGTTGTTAGAATTTTCCAAAAGATAAAAGCTTGTTGTGACACACCGTATAAGAACCATGCAAGTGGAATATAACCAGGAAACATCCGGAGGTACAGGCAGATATCAGCTAGATTAGATCATGGTCAAACAGAGATTCAGGAATCAAGATCTAGGCTGTAAAGTGAACCCAGGAGCAGACAGACACTCTGACCATAATTTGATAGTAATGAAGTGAAGGCCAAAATTCAAGCAGATAAGGAAGCAATATAAGCAAAACAGACTCGAAGTGAATAAACTGAAACAATCTAACACGAGAAAAATTTGCAGAAATGGTAGACTTGGCTCTAAGAACTAACTCTGAAAGGAGCTCAACTGAGAATGAATGGAATGCATTGAAGAGAGAAATAATAAAAACTGGTAAAAAAACAACATCGGAACAAGCTACTAGAGAATTTGGAACACAGAAGAATTTTGGGGCCGTTAGGTCAGAGGAGAAGGCACAAAGATGCTCAGGATGAAGGAGAGCAATGCAGGCTATTTAGGAATTAAATAAACAGGAAATGCATAAAAACAAAAGAAATTGGCTACAAGAAAATTGTGAAGAAGTAGAAAAGGAATTGGTCATAGGTAAAGTAGATGTTGCATATAGGAAGATCAAACAAAATTTTGGAGAAATGAAGAAAAGAGATGTAAACATTAAAGCTGCTGACGGGAAACCTCATTTAAGATCAGACGATAGAGCTAACCGATGGAAGGAATACATTAAGAAACTGTAAGATGTGGATGATTTGAACAACAGGGTAATGGAAAAGGAAGGTGATTTCAACATTGATGACTGAGGAGATCCTGTTTTTAGGACAGAATTTTATACATCTCTGAAGGACTTGAAAGCAAATAAGGCAGTTGGAATTAATGAGATACCTGCAGAACTTTTTAAATCCCTAGGAGAAGAAGTAATCAAAAGGTTATTCAAACTGATATCAAAAAGTTAAGAAACAGGAGAAATTACAACTGATTTTAATAAAAATATAATCTTCACACTTCCGAAGAAAGCACAAGCTGACAAATGTGAGAATTATTGCACCGTTAGTCTAACATCAGATGCTTTAAAATTACTGATCAGAATAATATACAGAAGAATGGAAAGGGTGGTAGAAGAGATAGTTGGTGAGGATCAGTTTGGGTTTAGGAAAAACTGCGGTACAAGGGAAGCATTTCTGGCTTTATGATTAATACTTGAAGGGTGGATCAAGAAAAACAAAAATTCTTTTATGGCGTTTGTTGATTTAGAAAAAGCTTTCGATAATGTTAGGTGGGACATGATGTTCAAACTTTTAAAGAAGTCAGGTCTAAAATCAAGATAGACATAAGAATCAAGTGGCTATAGTAAAAGTAGAGAATCATTGCGAGACATGTATCAGCTTAAAAAGGGTGTGAGACAAGGTTGTAGTTTATCTCTGTTAATATTCAACTTGTATGTAGAGGAAGCAATAAAGTAAGTAGAAGAAAAATTTTCATGTGGCACAAGTGTTGAAGGAGAAAAAAATCAGAATGCTACAATTTGCTGATGACAGAACAGGCTGTGGATATTGAGAAGTTACTGAATTGGTTGAATAAAATACTGAAGGAAGATTTTGAACTGAATTTAAATCAAAGCAAGACAAAAGTGCTGAAATGTAGCATAAATGATACCAATCACGGTAGATTAAATATAAAAATAGGATTGGATGCAATAGGAGAAGTAAGTGAATTCTGCTACTGGGGAGGCAAAATCACAACTGCTAGCTGAAGCAGGAATGATGTTAAAAGCAGAATAGTGCTATCAAAAAGAGCCTTTATGAAAAATAGACATTTTTTAGTTTCGAATATTGATTTAGGACGTAGAAAGAACTTTTTAAAACACAGCACTTTATGGCAGTGAAGCATAAGGAATACCATAAAGAAAGAAAATTGAAGCAATTGAAGTGGGGTGCTACAGAAGAATGCTGAAAATTAAGTGGACAGACAAAGTACAAAATAAACGAGTTTTGGAAATTTTGGGTGAAGAAAGTAGATTGTGGAAGAAGCTTACAGAAAGAAGAAATAACTGCAAAAATTAATAGTTGGCTTCATTTTTGAAAGGATGATCTCCGTTCAAGAATACTGGTTGTTTGTAACATACCCTGTGAAATGTGGAGAATTATATTTCAGGAAAAATGTCTGTACTATTGACTTTTGCTGTGTTGAAAGTAAGTGCAACCTTCGTCTGAAATTGGAGAAGTCCACGATCACAGAACGCAATGTTGTGAGTAGCCATGAAATGAACTTGGAAAACATGAAGTTGCTGATGTGGAATCTTTTTTAAAAGCAGCTTTTAAACTATAATTTTTCGACGACTATATAATAGAGATACACTTGTAAACTAGCACTATCAATCCTCGAACAGAAACACAGCTAGTTTAAGGTTGATAGCAGAAACTGAGTAAAGATGTTGAGTATGGAGTGGATCCGATCTCATCAAGATACCCATTGGTATGTCAGCAGACCATGTATTCAATCACCCAGTGGTGAAAGCCAGGATAAGCACATCCTTAATGGTGATTAGTAGTGTACTTGTGGTCTTTTTGAACAATGAAAAGAAGAAAGCACTTCCCCATAACGTTTTGTTTTCATAACATCTGGCTACAAAGCTGTGAAGACTCAAGGTACGCGCACACTACCACGGGCCGTGCCGCATCGCATCGCAGAAATGTGTCAGCAATTGCTTACACTGATTCTAATGGGGTAACACACACCACAGGCAGGTCGAGTCTTGACGGGGCATACCGCGTCGCACTGTATTGTCTGATCACTTCCTTAGGCGTATTTTTCCGCCTGTGCGCCCTGATGCGCTCAGTCGCGACCTGGTTTGCGATAGGAGCCCCAATATAACTGACTGACTTTTGTATCTTGTATGTTCCTATTTCTGTGATTTAACTGCATTACTTCAACAAAATTGGCTGCAAATTTGCACGCAGGATGGTAGATGAATTTTGAAAAAATATATATGTAAAACAATTTTAAAATTTAATGACTTTATGTAGTTTAATAAAGATGAAAAAAATTATAAAATTTCTCGCTCATGTTCACTTGTTATTTGCTTGTATTTTTTAACTTAAACTATTCAAACATAATGGATAAAAGCACTACATCTCATTAGTAATGACTTTCAAAGAATTTTATGATTTACAAGACGCAAAATATAATAACAAAAGAAAAAAAAGTATGTGGGAGGAAATAGGAAACTAGTTAAAACAACTAGGTATAATGTCATGTTTCGTATTTTATTTGTTGTTTATTTTACATGTGTATTATAATTTTCTATCATTTCTTTGAATCCCGCTTGTAAAGCTTCATGTTGCCAATTAATATAGCCTGCTTTTGTTTAAAAATATTTTGTGAAATTATTCCAAATCTTAATGATTTCTGGAGTAGCCTAGAAACCAGTGTAAATTAAATACTGAAATTTCTGTGTTGTCATTATCGTTCTTATCTTCTGCAACCCAATTCAGATATCATTAATCAAAAGGTTATGAATGCAGTGCGTGGCTACTATTACTTGATTTATCTTGTTAGGTAACATTGACATTCTTCTTTCATAGATTTGAAACCTTTGAGCCTGTAATTGAAAGTTTGATTCTCTTCATTTCCTTTTATCTCTTTTATCTGATATCCTGGAATATGCCTCATCTCGAAAGAGGAAAAGCTCCATCCACTACTATTACATTCTGCATTTTATCTCAGTTCCCTGGATGAACTTTTCAGCGTGCAAATTCAGTTTCCCTGCAGCCATTGCCTCACCTAACTTGTTATGGCTAAATGTTTTGCCATCTTAAATTTTTTCCCAATCCCCCGATGACCAAAATATCAAAACGGTATTCAGCAACTGCAAGGGCTAATAAAACCATGAAAAACATTCATTTTTCTGCATTAAAAATAAAGAGAACTGCAATTCGATAAAACTGTTATAACATGCTTGCCATCCAATGTGCCTAAGAAATGCTGAAAATTCTGTTTTAAATTAAACCCATTGCTTTTTTCTACTTAATTTTCTTCTTCTTCAATGAATATCGAAAAAAAGAGTCCTTTGTCAGATTTACAGTATTATACTAAATAAACAACAGGTAACAATACATATTTCTTGAATAATAACTTGCGTAAAATTGCCCATATTTCAGACAACTTTAATCGATTAATATATAGTACCTGGGTGACCGATCTTCGCTCGTTCGCTCGGTATCTTTCGATTTCTGTTCAATATCAAAAATTTCGAGTAAAGCTTGATTAAAGTAAAAGGCTTGAAGGCTTCCTAGGCGTTTTGAGGTGCACAGTTAACCAAAGAGAAGCTTAACTAACATCAGTAGGCGTACTGGTACCTGAACCTTCTACGTAATGAGGTTAGAGCCGTTTTTGAGAAACCAAATACAAAAATTGCTCCTTTATTTTTTTAAATCGTGTTAAAAACTTGAGAAGCAAAACGTTATCTACATGTGAAATTTCATCCAAATCGCTAGATCCATTTGCGAAACCGCCTCACAAATTACTTTAAAAAAATGCTATTATTATGTTAAACAGAAACCTTAATGCCAGTTTGATGATGAATTCGTATAAAACTCGTCGAGAAAAATCGAAAATAAGGAATTTTTCTGATATCTCGCTTAGTTCTCGGGATATTATATCTCAAAAGCGAAGAGGTTAGTATTAGATCCAGCCTGGACCAGAAAAAAATTTCACCAAAACCAACATATCTATATGGTGGAAATGTACTTTCAATGTTTTATTTTGTACCTAGTGGTTGTTGTTAGGTTGAAATACGGCCTGGACCAGATGAAACGTCGCCAAAAGCACAAGGAACTATACCTATAACTGATTTTTGACATGCTATATCTCGAAAACCAAGAACATTTATTCTTTATTTTCGATATGTTTCATCGAGTTCTGTAAGAATTCATCATCGGGTTGTGACGTCAATAGAACATCATCTGTGCTAAATTTATTCACTCCAATAAAACTATGCTCATACCTCGCAGTAATCTCACATCTTCTGATCAGCATTTCAAAATGATAATAAAACAATTCCCATAAGAAGTAACCTTAGTTATAAACATTAATAAAGCACAAGGTCAGACGATTCAAAAGGCAAGGTTCTATTTATCAGAACCCGTTTTTTCGTATGTGCACTCGCACGCGGCTTCTTACTTTATTATCAAACTCTACTCGAAATCTTGTATATTGAACAGAAATCAAAAGATGTTTTATAATTAAGGTGGTAGTATTAATGACTAACAACCACTTTTTACGGTCAAAAAGTAAACGATGATTACTTTATAACTGGTACCGGTAATATTATTTTCAAAGAAGTTTCTGATAAAACCATTGATAAATTTTTAATTATCTTCCTTTTTAAATGTTTTACAATTAAACTTGCAGTGTTAATATTTCCGCGGATCAGCCAGTATACAAGAACTGTTCGTTTAATTATTCATTGAAATCAAAGAAAATCTATTTGTAGGCTTTCTGGTACCTGAATTGTCTACGAGATGGCGATAGTGCCGTTTTCGATATAAGTAGTGACAAAATTGTTCGTATTTTGTAAACTCGCTTTTTTGTAGGGAAGACAACTATTTAGGTAATCTTAAAAGTCAAAACGTTATCTAAATACGAAATTTCATCCGAATCGTCGCAGCCGTTTCCGAGATCCGAAATATATATTTATATACAAGAATTGCTCGTTTAAAGATATAAGATTTGCTGACTATAATGTGGAAATATTCTGGAATAATATCGGCTAAGGAACGTTTGTAGAAATTTTGGCTGCTGTTCAAATCACAAGCAGTAGATCCTAATCCTGATGTTTGTTTTTGGTCATAATTTTATCACTATATAGTTGGAACTTCTTACGTGTTTTAGAACTAATGATGACGGCAGCATGGTACAAACGAAATTAAAAAGTAACTAGGAATCCTAAAACCTTATGCTGCACCACGTAAATCATAAAACTAAATCCATTGTGCCTCAAGCTTTAAAAAAATGTTTCAGTTGTCATTCCAGTCCAGGCTGCATTTCAACCTAACCACAAATTCACTAATCTTTCTGTTCAAAAATCATAGTTTCTGCCGCAAGAACATTCACTGTTTCACAATCAAAACTTGGCCTGTTGGAAATACTTATATGCAATAATGACGTCGGTAATACAGCATTATTGAAAGCAAAGGAAATTAAAAAATAATTCAAAACCTAATACAATACCGCAAAAACTATAAAGCTAAATCCACCGTGCTTTAACAAAACGTATCAGTGGTCATTCTGATCCATACTGCATTTCAACCTAACCACAATCTCCAGTAATATTGCCGTTCGGAAATCATAGCTTCTGTCACATAGACATTAATACATTCTGTTAAGGTTACCTGCTGTTAGCTGGGTGTTTTTCATACAGCTTACACTTAAACTCTAATGGTTCACTGTTTTGGTCACCCCTGTAGTAACTCCAGAAGATGAGGGTATATTCATAAATAATTTTAAAATGTAGACTCTTACTGAATTTTCAAAACTGTATATTGTTCAAAGCACTTTACATCACATGGTACCAAAATTTAATACATCGGACTCTTCTCCAAACAGGTTAAACCAATGATACAAGCAGCAAGCAGCTCCTGATGACTCAAAATTTATCAAAGTTCTATACCATTGAAAACAAAACAACACTTCAACCAGATTTTGAAGTTTAAATGACAATGGCGGGCCACTCTACATCATGATAATTCTGTGTTCACTCTTTTCTGCCTAGCGCATGGCACAAACCTGCTGCACACGCGCACATCCTTCCTCGACCAAGCCTCTTAGAACACTGACTCCAACATGGCCGCTCCAGTTTCTTTTTTAGAATATCCATTATCTGATGAAATTTTCCCTATTCTTGTGCAATCTTAATCATTATTTTCTTTCTGATCTTCCTGAAAATTTTATATATTAGAGCTCCCAGTCTGAATGTCAAATTAGGTCCTTATAAATTTTCCTCTTAAGTGCAGCCATTCTTTAAAAAAAAAAATCATAAAATGTTACAACCTTCGATTTCCTTTTATTCAAACAGTCTTTAAGCTTGCGCGCCAATTCTTTATTTAAAACTAGCTCGTACCCGCGACTTCGTACGGGTGGATTAAGAATTTTTTTGCCAGAATTGAATATAGAAAGTTGTTGGTAACGAAGGATTGGTCCCAAACAATACCTAGTCGGCATGACAGGAAAGCTATCACTATATCATTCTACCGTCGAACTTGTCTCTTGAAGAGAATCAATACCAACATATTTCTGTCACCATTCGATAAGGTCTCAAAATTTCGTGACTACAACTGTTAATCATAATGGAAAAAATGTCCTGTGCCCTTCATACAGATTTTCTTGTCAAATTCCATCAGTATCGATATAGCCATTTAGTTGTCAAAACGTAACAAAAGTATTATTACTGCGGTTCACACACACACACACACACACACACACACACACACACACACACACACACACTGACTGTGAACATCCCCTGAGGGATCATTATAAAGTAAACCTACATCATTGCAAGGCTACCTATGATTTGCCTTTCATTGCACCCCTAACTTTGTAATATCTACAGTTTAACATTCAATCCGAATAACTGACGGCCCAGGCGTGACTCTTACTACCAAAAACATTTTTTAAAAATCTTAGCCTCAACGGTGATTTGAACCGGAGACCATGACCCAAACATTTGTAAGCCAGCGCTTTAGCCACTGAGCTACATAACCGCTACACGGAAAAACAATAGAGAGACCTCCATTTCCAATGCGTCTGTCTATCGCCGTTCAGTAGTATTTCGAAATTATGAGACAACATGTATTATTTATACAGATAATTTTTCAACCAAATGACAGTAATGTAGTTTTCTCCTTGTTTCAAAGGATAAGTGCGAAAAGTTTCATCGAGATCGGTTGAAAACTGTGGATTTGTATGAAGAACAAACAAATTAACAAACATACATACATTCATCTTTATATATATATATAGATATTCAAAAGTGCCTCCCCTAACTTTTGATATATAACATGGCTTGATTCCAAATGTTTTTTCATAGTGAAAACTGCTTTTTACTGTTATGACACATTTGTTCAAAAAACTTGGATACTATTTACTTCCAAAAATGCAGGTGCTACTGACATGTAATTGATGTCAAACTTTATAGAATGCAATTTTCTATCCGATGGCTGTATTTTTATTTACTACCTATTCTCCTTTACATAGCTTTTTTCATAATTTCTGTTGTTAAAGCTCTACGATGTCATTCCGCTATTTTCTCGTTCAAATTTCAAATCTTCTTTTACCCTTTACAGCCAAAATATTACTTTAATTTTCCCAAAAATCGCTCTATGTGCACAGTAAAAAGCCTACTTTGTTTTGAATACACTCTTTTTGCTATTGCTAACTGAACTTTGGACCATTTAAAATATATAAGTCATCCAAAAATCATCTGTTTCTTTCAAAAAGGCTCACTTCTGCACTACCTACAGATTCTAATTTTTTATAGACACATATATATATTATTATTATTTATTATTATCTGCAATTGGACCCTGTCGGATCATGCAAAGCCTTTTTCTGTGTTTCCATATAGCTTTCATTTTTTCTCCGTGGATTCTCTTCCTTTCTTCAGTCCACTTCATCCCCGGTCTCTTAATGACTTCATTCTCTGGCGGTACTTCCCACTTGTTAATTTTTTCTCTGTACGTTTGTCTATCTACGATTTCTGATGAGTTTATGTGGGCTTTTTCCATGTCTTCTTTGATCTCCTGAGCCCAGGACATAGCTTTTAGCTGTTCTATATACGTCACAATTTTATGAATCAGTCTTGTTGCTGGAAGTCTGTGGATATGTCCATAAAATCTTAATCTTCGTTTCCTGATGTCTGCCACGAAGTTTGACAGTGTTTCTGTTGTCTTTCGAGATTTAAGTCTATATCCGTCATCTGCTTTTTCTGGGCCAAGAATCTTTCTTATAATTTTGCGTTCTTCTTTCAAAATGCTTTCTAGGTCACCTTTCCTGTGTAGTGTTAAAGTTTTGCTGGCGTATAGGGCTTCATGTTTGATAACTGTGTTGTAATGTCTGACTTTTGTATATATTGACAAACATTTTTTATTGTTATTGTTATAGGTTCTACCGTAGGCTCAAGTTTTTGCATGCGAACTTTCTGTGCTATTTTCTCTCCTCCTGTGGGTTCGATGATTTCTCCCAGATACTTGAAATATGGGACTCTCAATTTGTCCATATTTTGTGACCAGATTTTGAGTGTGGAGTTTTGAACAGATGAATTTGGTTTTTTGGAACGATATTTGTAAGCCTACTCTTTCAGCGCATTCTTTGAGAGTTTCTATCCATTTGATTGCTATGGTTTCATCATCTGCTAGTATGGCTAAATCATCTGCGAAGGCTAGGCAGCAAATTTTAATACCATTCTTACGTCGTCTGATTTGTATAGGTTTACAATAGTTCTGCTGTTTAAGTTCTTTCTTCCATTCTCGGATGACTTTATCCAGAACAAGGTTGAAGAGTATCGGGGACAGTCCATCACCTTGCCGGACGCCATTATTGATCTGAAACGGTTCAGATATCTCTCCCATGAATTTCACTTTGGAGGTTGTGCCGGTGAGTGTTTGTTTAATGAGGTTTTGGATTTTTGGATCGAGCCCTTGCTCTTCGAGGATATTGAAGAGAGATTGCCGGTCAATTGAATCATATGCCTTTTTGAAATCTACAAAGGAGCAAATGACTGGGCTGTTCCTAAGTGCTTTATATTTTAGTGTAGTTTTTAAATTGAATATTTGTTCTATGCAACTCCGACCGGTGCGGAAGCCAGCTTGGTACTCGCCAATTTTGTGGTCAAGTTGCTCTTGTACTCTTTTGAGAAGACATGCTGAAAGAATTTTGTATGCAACTTGAAGAAGGGAGATTCCTCGATAGTTGTTGACGTCCGTTTTATCTCCCTTCTTGTGTAGTGGGTGAATGAGGGCGCTTTTCCAGTCTTCAGGTAATTTTTCTGTCTGCCAAATCTCTTTAATGATTTGCGTGAGTTCTTTAAGTGAATTTGGTCCAAGATTTTTCAATAGTTCTGCATTGATACCATCCTCTCCAGGTGCTTTGTTGTTTTTAAGTTTGAGAATATGCCTGTGGATTTCCTCTTGTGATAGTGGTGGGGATTCCAGATAGGTATAGGTGGGGGTTTTCTTCGGGAATCTTGATGGAGGTTCAGGGTAGTTGAGCAGTTCAAAAAAGTATTTTGACAATTCTCCTTATTAGTGTGAGCTTTCCATCCAATTTCCTGAAGCATAAGTGTTGAGGAGTTTATCCCCGGATTTTTCCTGCGAAAGTTCTATAAAAGTCTCGGGTATTATAGCTGCAGAAATTTTCTTCGATGGAATCCAGTTGCTCCTTCAGGTACTTTTTCTTGGTTTGTCTTGATGATTTTCGTCACTTGTTTCCGGATTTCTTGAAAGTGCTGCAAGTTTTCCACTGATTTTTTATTGTTGTATTTAAGAAAAGCTTTTTTGCGTTCCGATAGTGCTTCCTCACATTCTGAATCCCACCAAGGATGTCTCGTATTCTTTTTCAATGGTATTAGTATTTTGGTATTTTGTGTAATTTTGGTGTGGAATTTTTCCCAGGTATCTGCTTGTTCTTTTTCCCATTCTTCTCTCAGGTTAGTTTCCATGATCTTCCTTGTATCAAATTTCTGTAGGTGTGTATTTTATGATGTATTTTCTTTGGGGTGAATTTCATTTTAATTCTTGTAAAATAATGGACTGTGTCTATGTTTGCCCCACTGCGGACTTGAACATCATAGACTTCTTTTTGTAGAGGATAAGAAATGGCAATGTGATCAATCTGATATTCACCAAGTTCTGGTATGGGTGATCTCCAGGTCTTTTGTTTTCGTGGATTTTTTCTCAAAGAAGTTGACATGATTTTTAAGTTTCTGTGTTGGCATATTTCAATAAGTCTCATGCCATTCTTGTTAGTGAATCTGTGGGCGGGATATTTACCAATGGTTTTCCGATATTCCTTTCCCCCCCCCCCCCCCCCCCCCCCCCCCCCCCGAGTTGTGCATTAAAATCACCAAGTAAGATCTTTGCATCCACTTTAAGGATTTTTTCCATGACTTTCTCAAGTTTGTCCCAGAATTTTTCGGTATCTAGTGGTTTCTTTTTGTTGTCTACATTTGTTGGTGCATGGACATTTATTAGGGTGTACTTTTTGTTGGGACATTGTATTTGCATCGTCATGAGACGGTTGTTTATGGGAGAGACCTCTCTGATTGAACTGGTTATGCTTTTGTGTACCATAAAGGCCATACCCAGTAGTGGGGCACCATTAGTGACTAATTTTCTTGTTTTACCCTTAAAGATGCGGTAGTTGCTGTAGTCTGTTGTGTCTTCATTGGTGAATCATGTTTCTTGGAGCGCTAGTATCTTGATTTTCTGTCGATCTATTTTTGATGTTAGAGTGTGTAGTTTCCAGGCTGGAGTAGGGTGTTGATGTTTAGGGTACCAATGTATGTAGGGGTATTGTATGGAAGTCTACCAGAGAACTCCGACTTTCTCTGTGTTCATGATTGCCCGGGTTCCCCAGAATCCGAATACCAGGTTGCCGTCCATTGACAGGTGGATTGGTTACCACCTGGGGTAATTTTGTCATTACTCTCACGAATCATCATGGCTTGTGATTAAGATACTTGTCCAGTGTTTCCACTGGGAAGTTAGAACCAGGGATTGTCATTTACTGTAGCAGAGATGGCAGCAGCACCCATTGAGTGAGCAGACACTGACCAAGCCATCGGCGGATCCCACAACAGACACGTCTTGGGTTTTGGTTCTCCCCACATCAAGGCTAGTTCTTCCACCTTCTTCGCTGTTGGGATTCATAATCCTCATCCACCGCTAAAGCTGTAGACCATCCTGATGGTTCCCCCAGTTGGTCGACCGTTCTGCCAAAGGGGCTGGATACCACAACCTTGGGAGGAGTTCGACTGAGGGGTGAGGGTCAGTTTCACAGAGGTCTGTTAGCATCCATATGATATATGGAAGGTCCCAGGGTGCACGACTAGGATGTGGACTTGGCTTACCCCCCACATATATATATATATATATATATATATATATATTTCGAATTTTTATGCAATTTTTGAGCTAATAAAGCTTTACTGTAACTTAAAAGTTGAAGTTGTGAAAAAAAAAAAAAAATCTGTTTTAACGCCGTTTCTTTCCCCTTGTTTCTAATTCACAATAAATCTAAAATATTTTCTTAGTACTATTTTATTGACCTAAAGTGTTGTACAGAGGTTGGACAAAATAATATGAACACAATGCAATAGAGTACAGGTTGTTGCATGTTGGCACCATTACTTCCATTTGAATACTGTGACGTGCTTGTACAGTGTAGATGAGGTGGCAGGTCTTGTAGGTCATGTGTCAGTGTATTATACGCTTTGTTCTGCAATGGTTATAACAAGTGATCGGTGAAATCCGTGATCTCTCAGACTTCGAAAGAGGGCAAATCATTGGAGCTCGGTTAGCAGGAGCATCTGTGATGAAAACAGCTGAACTGTTTAACGTCTCATGAGTGACAGTATCCACGGTAATGACAGCATACACAAAACATGGTAAAACATCGTCAGCAAAAAGGAATAGTGAACGAAAACCAAAGTTAACCTACAGAGACCGAGAATCATTTGACAGGATTGTGGCCAGATAACACAAAACTACCGTGGCAAAAGTGGCAGCAGAATTCAACACCTGAGTTTCGACAACTACAGTACAGCGGGAGTTTCACAAAGCTCACATTCTTTGAAGGGCTGCAATTGCAAAACTCCTTATAACGGCTACCAACGCTAAGCTGTGAAACGAATAGTGCCACGATCATAACAACTGGACACTTGATGATTGGAAGAATGTGGTATGGTCCGAAGAATCATTGTTCACATTGTTTCCTACTAACGGCCAGGTTTATGTATGGAGAACCCCAAAAGAAGCCTACGATCCAGAATACCTGTGTCCTACAGTCAAGCATGGGGGAGGTTCCATTATGATTTGGGTGGCTATATTGTGGTATTCAGTTGGTCCTCTCATTCACATCGCTGGCTGCATGACTGTGAATGAATATCTCGTCATCCTCAATGATGAAGTTCTTACTATGACTAGCATACTGCTGCAAAACACTTCCATGTTCCAAGCTAATAATGCGTCCATACACACAGCCAAAAAGGTTCTGTTCTGGTTCAAGGAGCATCAGAATATCATCAAACATCTTCCCTAGCCAGCACAATCATCAGACCTCGACATAATTGAAACCGTGTGGGGAGTTTTAGAGTAGAGAATAAGGAGCAGATTTCCACCTCCAACATTACTGAAGACACTGGTGGATGCTTTGGTACAAGAATGGAACAACATTCCATTGGAAATTGTTCAGACACTCTGCAAATCTATTCCACAAAGAATTG
This sequence comes from Vandiemenella viatica, assembly GCA_031002005.1. Taxonomy (NCBI): domain Eukaryota; kingdom Metazoa; phylum Arthropoda; class Insecta; order Orthoptera; family Morabidae; genus Vandiemenella; species Vandiemenella viatica. The sequence continues at coordinate 354,854,929 of JARYHS010008074.1, read as the reverse complement.
CAGCTGTTCTATAAGCAAAATGTGGCCCAACACCATATTAATAAATCATTAGTATGTAAATGCCAGGTGTTCATATTATTTTGCCCATACCTTGTATCTCATTTGTCTTGTAATTTTGTACAGCACCTTTGTACATGAAGAGAATAAAATCTGTTTGATAATAAACCAAACTTCCTATATAGTCGATGTTTAAATTTAATTGCCATCAAACTTTACTATTTAATACTGCTTTTTACTTGGAAAATACTAGAAAATGATTTTAAAAATGTTATACTGTTGGTTTCTTATGAGCTCACAGCTCTTTTAACTAATTTTGTTAATGTATTGGCAAAATTAAGGCTATATAACAATTCACTGTTTTGCAGTCAAAACTTGGGCTGGTGAAACTACGTATATGCAACTGAAATAATCACATTCATGCCTCTCTGAGTAAATATTTGGTAACAGAATAAAATTGGTAAAGAATTTCTGGCTATACTAAAGCACACGCGTGCGAAACAGTGGATAAATGCTAGTTAATTGATAAAATAAAACAAACTATACCACATAAATAACTAAAAAGAGCTGCATTTTTATTTTATTTCGCTGTAATTTAACTTTCTTTCTCCATTCCCAGGGAATGATTCTTTTACCTGCGTAAAAGTTTTCTATAACTCATTGAAAAGACATTTTGGATAAGCCTCGTAAAGTTTATTGTACAGCATTACTTCATACCATACTTTGTACTTGAAATAACAGTTCAGTGAGCACTATAATTAAAGTTGCTCTGAAAGTCACTTGACAAAACAAAATTAAAATTATTTGATCAACACGTGGTGTGGTCTCACGTGGGCAATCCTAATCAAAACAGCTTTATTTCAAACCATGGTTTCCCCAAATCACTGAATGCTGGGATGTTTCCTTTAAAATAAGGCCATGGCCAAATTCCTTCTCTCTCCTGATCCCCAACTCTTTCCCACCTCTGATGACCTCGATGAGGGATAAAACCATAAGCCAATAATAATAATAATAATAATAATGTATGTCAATCCATCAAAACAGTACGAACTGTCATTGCCTTGACATTTGTAAGCAAATTTGAGCCTTGGTACGGTATGTCTAATGTTTTTCAAATTGTAATGCGCTATCACGTGTTGCCTAGTTCAAATGCGCCGGCCTCATGGAAACCAACACTACGACTGCAGATCACATGCATGCATGGCATTGTCAGTATATAGCGTATCTAAATTAAATATGAAGATAATTAAATAATGGAAATAAATATCCATATGCTGTTGTGTTGTTTTTAACTGTGACAAGTAATATGAATGAAAAGCTACAGGGCTTGTCTCTGACAAATTCCCTGATGTAACACAGTGTGTCTTTCTTCCCCCTCGCCCCCTCCGCAACCGAGTTTATGGACACTCCCTAACAAGTACAGAAAAGTATCAAATTTGTTTTGTAGTCATGATAGGATGCTTGTAAGCACATTGAGCAAAGGAGACCATCATTTGTTAGACAGAAGGCAAGGCAGCATAGTTTTATGTGTGTGTGGGGAGAAATATGGATATTAAAAAAAAATGTCGTTTTATCTTCATATTAGATTACCTAGCTTAAATGTGACAAGTGCCTTTAAGATTTAAGAGTAAAAGTGTTGTTAATGATGGATAATGTAGGCTATTGTAATTGTAATTGTCATTGGAGAAGTAAAGTGTGCATTTTTCTGCTATTGTTATTGGAGTTAGTAATAAGCTGTTGTGAAGGTATATCTGTTACTATTAAATTTGATATTTATCAGATTTCTGATATTTGAGAGTTACATTGACAGCACTATTTAAAGTAATAGTTTAAGAATATTTTTGTTGCATCCTAACTGTGACACCATGTGTGTATTTATGGAAGGAAGAAAGTTTTATATTATAGTAATACCTAACTAATTGTTTACAATGGAGTAGCAAGTTATGCCATGTGGTGATATTAATATGGATCCTTGTGGATATTTAGGGATAGCTGGAAATTTTTGGCTAATATTACATATGTTCACTGTTTCCATCCTCCATTTAACTTTGGTTAGTGATGGGTGATGTTGTCTTTCATTTACATATTAATTAGCCAAATGGAGCTACATAATTTACAGACGCTCACCTAGGAATCCTGATGTAGAAAGTGTCATTATTTCACAAATGTAGTTTTCGATGTATTTCATGTGTTAGGATGTGAGTGTATCACTTGATTTTCTAACTGTAGTATTAGCAGAGTTTGTGGCTAGGTTAAAATGGAACAAGGGCTAGAATATTCTTGTTACAGCATAAAGTACAAGGAATTTAGTTATTATTAGTAATTAACAACCTGCTTTAATGAGCACCATCCTGACAAAAATGACAGATTTTCTGGGCACATAAAAAAAATAAGTTTAAAGTACTGATGCATGTATCGGTGTGTAAAAATTTTGTTGATAACTAGCTTATAGGCCTGTCAAAAATGACGAGTTGAACGAAGATTTCTGGATCATAACTTATTTTTTTTTTTTAAAAGCTTAAATAACACATTCTCGCCTTTCTGCATGAAAATGAAAGCTTTTATAACTACAGCGATCAGAGAATATGATGAAATCATCAACATTAACCAAATACAGACAAAAAAAAATATACTAATAAAAAAGCAATTAAAATATTGGTGCATGTCTTGGTGTAAATATTCTGTCTCTGGTATTTGACGTCGTGTGATTATCAAAATTCTGTGCATGCCACCTACCATTATCAGTTTAGTGTTTTTGGCCAATCTTTTTTTGTAGGGTTTTGCTTTTCTCCTTTTATATGAAAACATATGAAGGATGCAGGAAACACAAATGTTACCCCAAGTTATGGGAAAGTAACCTGATGGCTGCAATTCACCTAATTTGCTTTTATTAAATGTTTTAACCGATGAGTCTGTGATGCGAGCATGAATAAGCTGCAAGAATAAGGGTTATTATTTGGGAGAATATAGCCTGACATCTTGATCTAGTCACACAGGTTTCTGGTTTCCTCTGGTTCATCCCCCCCCCCCCCCCCAACTTGTTGCTGGCGGGATGTCTAAAAATAGACCATGGTTTGATTTTTGTCTGGTGGCAGGTTCCAGAGTTTTGGTTTTCCTCCATTTTTCAATGTTGTTTGAGTCTACTCTTGGTGAGATTTCTTAAAATACACTGTGATTTGATTTTTACCTGTTCCTTGCCTAGATTAGTTTTTATTGTTAATTTTATCAGTAATATCTGTGGTTGTTTATGTAGCAACACACTTATATTTTATCGCTTAACAAATGTTATATTGAGATGATTATTCTTGTTATAGGGAGTGTAAGAGCTTACTGCGGTGAACAGACAACATCTTTAAATCCTTTGAGTAATTTAGTTCTATTTCGGTTTCACTCAGTGGAAAGAAACCAAGTGTTAGTGTAGTATCGTTACTACCAATGCGTTACTGAGACGCAGTCAAATGGAGACAGATGATACTGGCCAGGTGGTCAGTGAAGATCCTAGGACGTATTACCGCGTTGTGAGTGACAAGTGCGATGTTAGTCGACAGCAAGATGTCTCCAGCAGCCTGTATCAGGAAAATAATTTTCTACTAATGCAGCAGCAGGCGGCTTCGCAAGTGATGGACCATCAGAACGTGGAAACAGCAAATCAGACTGTGTGGGATAATGCCGTTCGAGGTAAACAGTGATCCAAGTCACCGTTGCCAGAAACCAGAGATGTCTTAGCAGTTAAAAAACCTAAAATTCAAGAGCTAGAAAGTAAGCGTCATAGTTTAAATGCCACAGCCATATGTGACAATGATGGTACTAAGCTCTACATGTTTAGAGAAAGTGACGATGGCCCGTTCCATGTCTTTACGGAATATGATACTGTTCATAGGGATCAACACAATCTGAGTTGGCTACATCCCATGACTGTAGGAAAAATACTTAGAGAATCATTACCCGGTATTAAATCTGCTATAGTTAATATTAGTAGAAAAGGTTGAAATCATGTGCAGATAGAACTCAACTCAACAGTGTGGGCAAACGGGTTAGCTAATGTCAGAAACCATCCCAAAAAATTAAGTTATACACACCACGGATTTGTACTGTAATGGAAGGGCTTATACGTAATGTAGACATGTCTTTCTTGGAAGACGAATTAAAGAAAGAAATCGAGTGTGATACTGATGTTTTACAAGTCCGTTGGATCATGCGGAAAGTAGAGCAGGAAGGAACAACTGAACTAACACCTCAGCAGTTAGTACAGGTGACATTTATTGGTCAAAGGCTACCGAACTTTGTATATATTCATAGCACTCACTGTAGTGTTGAACCGTACATTGGGAATGTGGTTTCGGACACACAAGTCAAATGTGTCGTAGTGTCGCTTGCTGTACAATTTGTGGCAAACGACAAGACACCAAAGAATGTACGTATGAGGGTAACCCACACTGTGTACATTGTGGTGGTAATAACTGATCAGCAGATTGTATTTGCCCCCAGTATTCTAAAAGAAACAAATTTCATATGGCCCATGAGAATATTTCATGGGAGGAAGCTATTGCACTTGAATCAGCTAATTTTTATGTGAAAAGGAATACCCTGGTGTCACACAGAGATGAGAGCACTTTTTCACATTTGCCTGCGCCGGGCTCGGCACAACAGCCTAGCTTTTCCTCAAAGTTACCGATTCCTCCTCAACCTCGGAATATCACTTCACTTACGAGTCGTTGGCATCCACCTCCTCAACAACAGATGCATTGGCTGCCGGTTGGTCAACAGAGCCCACAGCAAAACATCCCCTCTGATTTATATTATGATGTTAACAGACCCCACATAGAACCAATAATCCAAAATCCCTATAGATCTCCACTAATGTCAATGAATGAACTCATGATAGATAAGATATGTGAGATGGTTGTATCATTATTTATTATGGGCACTTCTGGAAATTTACCTTCTAATCTAAAATAATGTGTCACCAATTTCTTGTTAAACAACAATGGCGGGGAAAAGACAGGTGAACAATCCTTTATTCTGGAATGCATGGTCAGTACGATCTAACAAAGAAAGCTTACACCATCTAAACATATATGACATATGCATTGCCGGAATTGCTGAAACATGGCTTAAACCTAGGGGACATTTCAGCATTGTTGGCTATAATATTGAGCGACATGAAAGAGCAGAAGGATATAGAAGAGTGGCAATACTAGTTAAAAGAAGCATATATTACCGTGGCCTAAAAATAAGGAATGTCATAAATGGTATAGAAGGATGCACAGTAAGAACCTGCGCTAACGGTATTGAGTCAACCATACTAGTAATAGATTGCCCTCCAAGAGTGACTGTAAGCAAGCAGGTCATCAGCTCCTATGTGAACTAGTTCTGTGATTCGTAATTATAATGGGTGATATAAATGGACATAATCTGGTTTGGGGGAGTGAAAGGTCAGAAGAATGATAATGGAGGTAGCAGATGAAGAACTAGTTGTCCTTAACAATCGCTCTTGCATAAGGATCTCAAAACCAGGTGAACAGAAATCAGTTGTTGATATAATACTAGTGTTTACCCGCCTCTCCCACACAACCCTGTGGACAACCTTAAAGGACACTAGTGGGTCGAACTACTTTCCCACTTATTTCACTTACCAATGTCATTACACAGGATACCAAGGAAGAAACCCCCAGATATAGATGGGACATTATGTGCACTGATAGGAGCACCTACAAAAAAAGGAGCAAGCACCATATTCTCAAGCTTCAAGCAAATCGGTGGTACGCTGTGCTACTATGAGAACATATTAAATGGAATAGAACAAGTGGCTCTTGCGACAATTCCAGAAAATCATCCAGTCAAACTAAATTGAAGAAAATCTACAGTTTGGTAGGACGTAGAATGTACAGCGGCTGTGCAAGAATGCAAACGAACTTTAAAAATCTATCGTCAACAGGTAACGATGGAAAACTTTATTCTAATAAATAAAACTCAGGCCAGAGTTAAATGCTTCTTGAAAAGGAAGAAGCGGCAAAAGTGGATAGCATTCTGTGAAAACTTAAACCGAAACACCTCCCCGAACTCTGTTTGGATGAGATCAGAAAATTCCGTAAAGCTTCGAGTAACCACTCAACTCATATCACAACACAAGAGGTATTAGAGAAGATATTGGAGAAGATGACTCCACCATCAGTAATCAACAAGGTCTGCCTACGGGAAAATGCACCTATTGAACAGATATTACAACCATTTAATTTGGTAGAGACAACATTCATTACGCTATGCTCAAGTATCTACCAAGAAAAGACAAGTTAGCACTTCTGAAAGTAATGAACGAAATTTTGTTACAACACATTCACATTGAATCTATAAAGACTATAAGAATAGCCCCTATCCTCAAACTAGGCAAGGACCCATGTGACTGGGCATCATATAGGCTGATTTCTCTAATGTCTTGCATGTATAAAACCTTGGAGCGTATAATTAGGCTCAGACTAGAGTGGCATGTAGAACACTATGTAAATCTTCTCCATTTTCGTTATGTTTTTCGTAGAGGCCTTGGCTTGCTTGTTGCTCTCGCATACCTAGTTACTGAGTTACAAGAGAGTTTGACTGCCAACAACTACACAACCTGTGTGTTTACAGACATGACTGGAGCATATGATAATGTTGTTCCAGAAATTCTAATACAAAAGCTCTCTTTAATAAATTTGCCTGAAACATTTATACTAAACCTTTGGAACATTCTGCAGAGTAGAATCCTGATAAGACACCAACTGGCATAATTGGCCCTCGGCGTACAAGTTTCGGTCATCCACAAGGCTCAATCCTGGCACTACTTCTGTTTATCATATACTGTAGCGATATAGGTACAGCACTGTCACCAGACACCTAGTTTATACAATATGCGGATGACCTCTGCATCTACAAAACCTCCCGGAATCTCCAGGACACCTACCTCTGCCTTATGCCCCGTTTACACAGTGCGAGTTGACTGGAACGAGTGTACTGTATTGCTGTGCGTGCAGCACTGGAGAGTCCACTCTCCTCGTGTAAACAGGTACAAGACAGACAGTTGACTGAGGATAGTGGACTCGGTTCACGACCAACTTTTGGTGTGCGAGTTCAACAATCAAGTCACGTAAGTGGAGTGAAGCAGAGGCATTAAAATCTTTAGAACTGCATGAAAGTGAGGAAATTCCGTGGAACTTTAAGAATAAAAATTATAAGAACAAGGATTTTAGAGACTCTGCTATCTGAAAATTGCTTCATAGCGGTGTCATTTTTTATGTATCGGAAAAAATATTTTTAAAATAGCTCTTCATATTGAGATACAGTTAGTCTTAAATGATGTAACTCTATATTTTCACTTGCAACCTTTTTTTTTTTTTTTTTTTAAAGGCGCTGAGGCATTTAAAGCATTTCTTTTTAATATCCACTCTTTTAACGTTTTTCTACGTTTTATTTTATTATTATTCATATCATTCAACATTATAATCAACAAATTAGCTACGATGTTAATTCCTTTCTGTAATATGGACATACTATTTTCAATCTGATCACAATGTAGGAGTAGAGTACTGTCCTCACAGTGGACAGTGCACTGTCTTCTAATTATTACTAGCATGCTAGTCCTCTCTCTTAGCACCACCACTGACGGTCCGGCCAACTGTCGTTCCAGTCAACTCACATCGTGTAAACGCGGCCTTAGTCAGACGTTATCTAAACTCGAGACTTGGGTAAAGGAAAATCAACAGTAATAACCTTTACCTGACATAGGGTACTCAGCCCATATACATTCCCATTTATGAAATGTGTCAAATATCTAGGATTATACTTAGATAACAAGCTAAGATGGAAGTGTCAGATATCTGAAACAGTTGGAACATTTGAGAAAGCAGTAACATTCTCCGAGCCACTAACAGCGCTTGGTGGGGGGCGGATCCTTAAATCTCAATACCCCTTTACAAAGCTATGGTGCGACCCCACTTTGATTATGGCTGTGAACTTTACAGCTCCGCATCTAATCAACTATTGAACTGCCTGGATAAATGTCAGTTCCGGGTTTTTCGACTTTGCTTTGGGGCATTTCTGTAAACTCCAACCACTGCACTGCTGGTCAAATCCAAGGAAATTCCATTTGCACTGAGGTGCCAATATCTCAGTAAAATGTTTATAATAAAACAGTTTCAGAAAACCGGAAACGCATTTATAATAAAAATATGCGCCTCCACGTACTGTACTCATAGGAACAACCAACCTCTAACCGTGGCCATCTCTGACCTTAATGAATATCAGTCATAAGTGCTCTCTCTCACAAGATTACCATGCTATGATGTTAACTATGAAACCCTTATGATCGGGCGCGAGATAATAGAAAATCTGAGTTATTCAGAGAATGCCTTAAGTAACAATAATCTTCTAAGTGATTATTTAAGCGGCATGGGTCGAGTCGTATATATTTACACAAATGGGTCCAAGACCGGCAACATGGTTGGGAGCGCCTTTTTTAGCAGCCCTAACAGAGTGGAAAGGCTGTTTAAGCTATGTGCGGAAACATCCTCCTTTACAGCTGAACTTTTTGCGATACTTGAAGTATTGGAATATGTGCTAGAGATACACTTTCCAAATACTGTAATTCTTACAGATTGAAAATCAGCACTTCAAAAGCTGGGTGAGGGAATTAAAGATAGAAGGAGGACTCCACTTCTATGTAACATATTGGAGTTGTTGACCATCATAAATAAACAAGGAATGAAGACCTTTTTTATCTGGGCTAAGGCACAAAAGAGTAGGTTCTCTTGCAAAATTAGCTGCACAAACAGAAAACCTAGCGGAACTTCTGATAAGAAGTGACTTAATCTCATTACTTTGCCACAAAACAACTGAGGCCTGGAATGAATGATATGTGGCAATCCAGTGAACAACACAGGGGAAGAGACTAAAGGCGGATAAAACTTCAAATACCAACAACACAATGGTTTCAGAAAAAATATGCCAAAAAAAAAAGCTGTGACTATAATATCAAGATTAAAATTCAGTCACGGCAGATTCGGAAGCCACTTGTACAAAATAAATTTAGCAAACTCCCCACCTTGTCAGTGTGACGGGGTGTCCAAGGCCGATACAAACCACCAATCCTCCGGATGTAAGAATTACAAAGAAGAAACAGACACTTTCTGGACAGATCTAAAACATTGGACCGAGCGTGGTGGTGTAACGGTTAGCGTTCTGGCCTCGCATTCGGGAGGACGGTGGTTCGAATCCCCGTCCGGGCATCCAGATTTGGGTTTTCCATGGTTTCCCAAATCACTCCAGGCAAATGCCGGGATGCTTCCTTCAAAATGCCATGGCCGAATTCCTTCCCATTCCTTGCCCCCATCCTTTCCCATCTCTAAAAGACCTCGCTGTTAGAGAAACGTTAAGCAGATAAAAATAATAAAAATAAAACATTGGGACATAACTTATCCAGTTAATGTAGGCCACCTCCTTGCTCTAGAAAATATCGCAATATTCCAGAGGATAGTGCACTTCATAACATAGAAATATAACCCGATAGAACCCACTCTACTCCTCAGTATTTCAAACAATTATTGTGTACAGAGCACCAGGAGGTTACTACTTTATTGTTAAAAAGTTTTAATGAGCGGTTACTTGTATGTCTGTGTAGTGGGTATATGTAAATGTGGGCGCATATATATATATATATATATATATATATATATATATATATATATATATATATAAAGATACAGCACTAGGTATAATGTATCTTGACTGTATGGCCAACAGGCCAAGTGTCAATAAAATATTAAAAAATTATGTCAATTGGCATCATACATACTTATTATACAAATAAGTTTAAAGAAAAACGTAAGGTAATTGATTTAGTTACACAAAGGATACTGCACCACATTATACATGTGAAAATTATTACATAAATTCAATTATTTAGTTATTGCTTTTTAATACTTACTGAGAATGATGAGACAGATCATCCTAAAAGATTGATATCTGCAACATACTGGTTCACCAATCTGGCTATTCTGTTTCTAGGTCCATGGTAGACATAGTTTTCATTTGAGCTTTCAACTGAGAGTAAGTAGCCTTCTATTTCTTAGCACAGCCCTTGAGCAGTTGGCTAAGATTTCTGTAGAATCAACTAGAACATTGACAATTTTAAAACAGAAGATCAAATTGGCCACTTGTCTGTGACTAATTATGCTACTGAGCTTATATTGGTGATAAATTGTTGAAACTGACACATCCTTGTAACAATTATAATAGTATAAAAATTTACAGAATTTCTGTTGAACTTTTTCAATACAGTTGATGTTTAACAGACCCAAACTCCAGTACGGGCTTGACATACAGTGAGAAAAGAAGTATCAATTTCTGGTACTCCTTAAGTCCTGTAATGTAATTAATATGTTCAGAGAAGGTTAATTTACCATCAGTATTCATACTAAGGTGTTTTTTTGCTTTAGTCAATTTGATTTTAAAGCAGGTAAATTGCAGGCAGTTTGTTGCAGGATTGCGAGAAAGAGATCACCTAACATTTTTTCTGTTCTTCTTACACCAGTTTCAAGTTTATAGATCTCATGCTGGAGGATATATAGGTTTTGTTCATTACTTATTTCTCTTCAAATCTCTGTGAACCACCTATAGTTGATATTCATATGTATCTATATAAATAAAAGTGAAATGTTCATTGGTAACGGCATCACTCGAGAATGGCTCGACCAATCCGGCTAATTTTTTTGTAAAGAATATTCTTAATAATACAAAAAAGATTTTTAGAGAAAGCAAATTGGAAAAGTTGCCCAGAAAATTTACGAAAAACTGAAAGTGTTTTTTTTATATGAACCGATTTTGTTATTCTTTTTTTAGTCCGAATAAGCTTTTTAGAGACAGAAAAAAGTTGCCCAGAAAATTAAGGAAAACGATTTTTTTTTAAAATGCTCTTTATAGTCAGGATAAGGTTTTTAGATGAAGAAAAATTGGAAAAGTTACTGGGAAATTTGGGAAAAACTGAAAGTACTTTTTTCTATTGGATTTTTGTACGAACTCAAGACTCATGACTCATGATTAGAATGACGGATATGCGTAATTAATTTTTGTTTTGTTCCTTATACTCCTGGGGTGGAAATAAAATAAATGTTTTCTATTGAAAGTAAATCTGTAAAAATGCATTCCAGCCTTGATTAAAATAAAATTACCTTTGTTTTTATTTTTGTGTTGTTATGCGATCTGTCCAACAAATGTAGTTATTTTATTTCTATTCCATTGATATTAATTGAGGACATGTACTTGATGATATGAAACAAGGTATTTTCTCAATCAGTTATTACAGTGCCCTATGTTCCATGCATGACACATTTAATCAAGAGTTGAAATGTGAAAAATGCATTGAGAGAATCAGTTTGAACGTATGTTCCACTGTTAAATCAGCATCAAAAACATGCTCATGAAAGTGGTGAATTATGAAACTAGAGGGATTTTCTTCTTGGACACTCTCAGTGAAAATAGAAAACTTTTTTGATCTCATTGATTTTGTTAATTTGCTCACAGATGAAATTGCACTTGCACTTGCTTCATCAATTGCAACAATAATGTTGGAAAGTGGTAAAACAGCTCATCCAGCATTCAAGTTGCCATTGAATATGCAAATCAATGGAACTTCAACCAGCAACCCTTCAAAGAACTGTGCAATGGCCATTCTTCTGTAGCATTGCAAATTGATCATTTGGGATGAATGTACGATGGCACATAAAAAGTTGTCGGAGGTATTAGACTGAACGATGCAAGAGCTACGAAACATTCAAAACTGGTTTGGTGGTTCAACGATCAAAATGTAAATGAAATACCTTGAGATTAATTGAGATTTAATGGAAGACAATAAATCATTTGGTTAGTATGAAATTTTGACTTAATTTAATTATGACGTAAATTTTGGAACAAAACTGCACGATTCCATGTCGGATTACATTCCAGGCAGATCACACATTTCCAGAATTTCAGTGGCGTATTGCAGATACAATTCATCTTGCACATAAAATTTCCTATTGGTGAATATGCAAATCAATGGAACTCCAAAATGCAACCTCCTCAAACTGAATACCCATGGACACTAATTAATAAATACAATGATTGCTCAGATTTCCTTGTTTTTTCTTTGTTTATATATTTATAACAGCTTTTCACAAATTCACTAAACAATCACGAACAAATTTATCGAAGTTTGGACAGGACAACTTCTGTTGGTTCAACTAGTCATTAATAATGACAGAGAATAGGATTGGACATAGATGAAAACCCTATGGGATTCTATTCTTTTTTTACTTAATGGGACAAACTCAGCTTTTCCTTTATGAACAACGTCATGGAACCAATCTATCTTTTCATCAATATTTTGTATAGATCAATCCAGTTTATCCTTAGGAAATAGTCAGCACCTTTAACTGCGTATGATGGAGTATAACATTGTTCCACATTAGAGCAGAATTTAAAATTAGCAGACAGCTCTGGGTGATACTTACCCTCATCATTAGTTGGAGGCATTTTATTAACAACTGTCGACATCACTGAAACAAAAGTCCAGAATCTGACCACTGTCATTTCAGATTCTATTGTGTTGGAGACAGCCAGCAAGAAGAAATTTATCACATACATTGGATTCACACTCTAACTGCAACAGACTGCTACAAATATTCTAGTCACCAAAGACCAACAGTTTATTATTATGATATTTATTTTTAATGAAAATAACAGCAGATATCCGACTAGAGTAATCGTTCACACTACATTTGTGGGGGTACATATACGCATCATATATATTATTTCTATAAGGTATTTTTGTTGTTGTCATTTTCCTTCATACTTAACAGAAATCAATGAATGAGGTGTCATTTTAAAGTTTATGGTCTCCACTTTGATCACCTCATATTTTAAGAAAGAAAGTTTTCGGAATCCGACACTTAAAGGGCAAAAATGTCAATATGTCTAAAATGCTGTTTTCTGTGTTACGGGTCATTTATCTCCCTACATACCAATCTGAAATCATTTAATGAAGTATCATTTAAAAGATTAATATCTCTGCTTTTGTGATGTCATATACTGAGACAAGAATTTTTAGGAATTCGAGCCTTAAAGCGCAAAAGTATCACTATTTTTGCAATACGTTTTTGTGTCATGAGCCATTTATCTCACTTCACATCTAACCGATATAGATAAATGAGGTATCATATTAAAGACTAAGGTCTCCACCGTGGTAACATTATATTTTAAGGAAGGAATTTTTCGTAATTCGACCCTTAAAGGGCAAAACTGTCAATTTTTCTAAAATGCATTTTTTGTGCCTCAAGCCATTTATCTCCATGGATATCTAATGAAAATCGATAAGTCAAGTAAGATTATGAGAAGTAATGTTTCAGCTTTGGTGACATCTTATTTTAAGAAAGAAGTTTTTTGGAATTCAACCCATAAAGGGAAAAAGTATATATGGTTTTTTGTGTCACGAGCCATTTATCTCCCTTCATATCTAACCAATATATATAAATGAGGTATCATATTAAAGACTAAGGTCTCCGCCGTGGTAACATTATATTTAAGAAAGGAATTTTTCGTAATTCGACCCTTAAAGGGCAAAAATGTCAATTTTTTCTAAAATGCGTTTTTTTTTGT